>JAGFPH010000001.1:332880-351261 GCA_018207615.1 Philaenus spumarius
AAAAAAAAATTAATTAAAAAATAAAATCTTGATTGTCTACTGCCCTCACAAAATAAAAACTATACAAATGGCACTAATTCCAAAATAGGAATTGTTTACTGATACAAAATATAAACTTGTAATAACTTATCTAAACAAAAAATCTATATACAAAACACTAAATCAATGCCCGTGACTCGTTCCGGACATGGTGTGCAATCAGCTGTGATTAGTTGTTTATTTCCTTGTCTCAGCTGCATATCTAATATAGATCATTTACTGAAAGAACAGAATATTATGCTGTTTCCATAGATGCTCAAAGCAATGTATTTTTCAAAGATTTAACTGGGTTTTCGTATTTATGTAAAACTGCATTTAGCACTACGTTGAAGAAACTTGAAAATATAGGGTACACTTGTTTCCTATGACATCTCCTAACTTTTGTAAATACTTTGTAAAATATCTGCATAAATACTTTAAACAAAACTACATTGTAGTACATTGGTTCCTAATGAATATTTCTTTCAAGAAAATTGTTATACAGTACGAAATTAAATGTAAGAGTCCTAAACAAATTTAGACAATAAATTTGTGTAAATTTTAAATAACAAGCTAGCGTATCACTACATGTTTAGTTATAATCTACCAATATCTGCCATTATAATTATAACTGCCATTATTTTAGTGCGTGTCAGTCAAGCACTTTGTTGGTTTTATATTATTCTATGTACAGTATATTAAAAATTACACATTAATATTACAATATTCAATGCAAGGACAACATCATGTATAAAACCACTCATTCGTGTAGGAATAAAAAGGTAATGCAATAAATAAGATTTAAATCAACGAATAAGTTCGTTGATCCTACTTCGAGCTTGAGTGAAATAAAGTTTATGGCCACTTTGGGTTCATTAAGTCATAATTCAACAACTGATATGTCAGACTATGAAAGTATTTTACTATAAAATTAAGCTTGAAATGTGGCCAAACTGGTACGCGTAGACTGGTAGCTGAAAGTGAGGTTATTATTCTTTTTATAATGCTTTAAAAACCGGATTCCTTCCTTAAATAAAAATCACATTTTTTAAACAAGAAAGTACAGAGTTAGAATGTACGGCTGAGAACAATAGGAAATCGTTTTGTTTTGAAAGGTTATAAAAATGTGGGTAGTAAAAAAGCATATTCATGTTAATTTAATAAAATTTTAATATTTGGAATAGAATTCGAAATTTCTGTTAACTAGGATGGAAATATTGAAGAGTTTCCTTTATTATATAATTAATGTATTTACTTTCAGTTGAAATCTAGAACATAGTGACGTAGATTCGAGCCTATAGTTACTGACGTCAACGTTTTGTTTGTGACATAAGCTGCTCCTAGTCTTGATGTTAAAACAAAAACTGTCGGCAGAGAAGTTACGCAAGAAACTACAGCGTGCAGTTCCTGAATTATTCAATACTGTATACCAAGAAGTGTAAACAACAGTTTGATATAAAAATTATTTCAATAATTTTAAGTTTTAACGGTGAAATACGTTTTAACGGTTAAATTGCTACCCTCAGTTTTAACCATCACGGCATCGCTGAAAATTGACGATTATTGTGCTTTATATAAACAATATTACAATTCTAACGTTTCAAATTATTAAATCACGTTCCCTTGAGTTTATAATTTATTTCAATACTGACATGTGCTAGAGATTTCCACCAATTAGAGTTTCATGCATTACTCGTACTTGTTTTAATAATTGTTCAAATTCAGAAAACCTTTAATCAATTAGGACCTGGAATATCTGTAAAATAATTGTATTTCACGCATTTATGAGTTCATTTGTCGTAATTTAAAACAATACAGTAATAAATCCACGAAGCGGAATAAAAGATTATATTTACGGTCCACTTAACTTTGATTTCATAACTCAAATCGCTCGTTCGTATTCAAATCGCCGTTCTTGTGAATTTATCTTTGAAAATATTCACCCTTTTCACCTTCACCGTTAAATTAAAGATTTCTGTGAGCCCTCATCGCGTTTTGTTTTGGCAGGTGAAACAGTTTATTGAATTTGTTACCGGTCCAATAGACCGACTAGGTTTCCGCTTGATAACACAGTTGTGGTTATAAAGGACTTACACCTGCTCCACTCGAGCACTATAATCGTGCTCATTGCTGGGCTAACTCGTACTCTAGCCACAGTCATGCGTGATTTTACAACGATTACGAGAATCCTTCTGCTCCGGTTATCTTCACGTTCTTCATGCTCAGAGATTAGGTTACTTGTTATGTTAATTGTAACCAAATTTATCTACACTCAAAGTCATGAGTTTAATTCATTGATCACGATATTAATTTCAAACTTACATTAGTTTCTTTAAATTAACATAGCACTGCTATGTCTTACTGAGATGGTTACAATGGCTCAGTTAATCCATTTCTTCCACTTGATATATATTGTTAATGGACCTGGTATAATTTCTGTACATAGTGTGTCAGAAATCTTTTATAAGGTCTTGTTTTCGAATCGGTAATAGAACTCCGACTCGGAACAAACTACACTGGATTCCACACGTTTACCATGCAGTACAGAGAGCCCATAAGTCATGTTATCCGTACGACAGTCTCAGCTGTAAAAGTCAACAAAAAAACATCAAATCCCATACAACGCTCGGTCAGTTGACGCAACCCGCATGACAATAAACGAGATGTTCGCTCTAATGGTAGTAGCAAGTCTATTCTCCCGTAAGACCTGCACTGCACGGTGAACGTGGAATCGAGTGTAGATGAGCCGTTGCGGAATAACTCTTAGTTTTAACTGAACTATAGTTTACGGTACTCGGAATCGGAAACAAGGGTTTTCTCACTAATATAAAAGCAAAAAAAGCTTTAAAATTTAGCACTATAGTAAAAGTTGCAGGTTCCATTATTGGAAGCTGTAAAAATAAAGTCTTTGGGGAAAATACATAATAAATTGAAGCGAAATTTTCAAATAGAAGCAAGTCCAGGATCCTACCACTATTTTTGGCCTCTGGGTCCATTCCTCTTTTTAACTGTCATCCCTAAGAGACTTGGCATAACCAAAGATAGACCTAGGTTGATCTTCCTGTAGGTTGTTTTTATGGGAACGCGTATTTATGGGAACTTATCTAAATGCCAGATTTCTAAATAATATGTTTTTGGACGGACCGTATTTGAACGGGCCATTTATAAAGTATAGAACCCATATAATATTTTCGAATAATAATTTCTGTAAAGCAGGCATACAGTTTAGTAAGGTTTGCTTTTGGACCTTTCACCACCTGTCATATTAGGTTTTCTCTATGCTACTAAGCCGGTTCCACATTATGTGTGAAAGAAGGATTCGAAACTTTTATGACTTATAATTACGAAGACAATAGGCTATATTAGCTGGAATATTTCAAAAAATATACCGTAACGTTAAATAATGTAGTGGATTTAACAATTACTTTTAAGCAGAATTATATAAAAATATTGCATTAGCTCAGAAATATGTGTTTATCGGCTTGGACAATTTTCGTTGTGCTGCACCGAAATTCAGCAGACAATTTCGATCGAAAGATTCAGACATTTTCGCGCTTAGTGTAGGTGTTGTAATGTACGGAAATGGACGTTGAAAGTAAGAAACATTCTATGGCCATATCCTGTTGAACTCCCGTCGCATAGTTTAGAACCGGGCTACTTAACGGCTACTTAACTTAACCGGGCCTAATGTGCTGCTCCTTTGAAACACTATCGCCTTAGCAACCCTAGAGTCCAGGACGTCTGTTTTTTTATTGCCGTCGGTACCCTGATATCCAGGCACCCATTCCACCATCATCTTTTTAAAAAAGTAGACTTTAACTACCAGAGTTCACCAGGGGTTCTCACAGGTTCAACCAGAATCTATAACAATTGTAATTTAAAGACATTCAATACATTACTGTATGTCTGAAAATTTTACAAAATTGAATCCCCTTTAAGTCAATCAAGACTAAAGACATATACATCTGCATTTGCAGACTTTATTATACAGAATTTAATTTATAATAAATCTTCCAAATAGTATTTGGATATAATTTTGCCTGATTTTGCAACATTATTGTGCTTCGATTTTTTGTTAGTAATTTTATTGGTAAGGCTTTGCTGTCCATCTGCTTGAGTGTATCTTGGCAATTTTAAACCTGTCGATAACCATGGTTTAACAATTTAACATAATCTTAGCACTTGCTTGTCCTCACCAAGACTAGGAGAGGCCTAGTGACATATAGATTAGCTGATTGACTGTCATTTCAAAGATTACATTTCAAAGCATTACTGTTCGTCTCAGTTTTAGAGAAACATAAAACGCAAACTAAGAAAAAGTATTCCTTTCATAAACTTCGAAATTGTTTATAAACAAATTTGGAAATTTTTTTGTAGATATCACTGAGGATAAAGATTATAGAAAAATAACAATGTATATAATCATAGTTTATCATATTTTTTTCAGCAATTTGGCCTAGTTTTAAAACTTGCTTTCCGGACCTAGCCCAAGAGTTTGTATGTACTTTTTTAATGCGATAAAATTTTCACTTTTAATTTCATTGCTGAGCCATAATTTGATTTATAATTTTATATTCGTAAAGGCGAAATCCGTAAACGTTTTATCAACTGTGGCTTACGAATCAATAACAATCGCACCAATCGGAGGCCCATGTCGCACAAAAGAAGCGTGCTCAAATGTACCATAAATTAAGTGTTCTTTCTCAATCATAGGGAATAGTTTTTTGTAATATTGTACCTTTACATACAAATAAACAATTTAAACTTAATAATATTTTAAATAGTTAAAGAAAATATGAAAAGACGTACAGTTACGATATACGTATTTTCCAATTTATTTGTATCAATAGAAATTATAATTATTTGTTAGCTAATATATTGAGCTAATGTATATTTGAGCTAAACTCGAACAGTCACGGAATTTTCCACTTAAAAAAACATCTACTGTATGTACACATTAAATGCTTCATTCATGCACAATTATGCAAAATAATGTTCTTCTTACATAAACTAATACATCTACAAAACCTAAATTGATGATGATAATACGAAGGTAAACTAATTACGTGCGATATATAACAAATTAATTTTGTTTTATTGGAAAACCAATTAATAAATGTAAATATAAACAATGAAATTACTGAAATTTAATTTCAATTTAGTTCAATTATTGTGTTGTTGTTTTAAGAATAGATTTTAATTAGTAATATATAAATGCTAGTTCGTTTCTATATACTGTGTTTGGATTTAATTGCTTTTAATTTATAAAACAATACGCATTTTTTTAATATTCTCTGTGATGATTTTTGTGTTATAATATTTATTTATAATTATAGATAAATTAAATATAATTTAATTTTATAATTTAATTATAATTATTAGATTTTGTAATCAAAATATTGCAACCTGTAAGCAATACTCAACTGCTTTGATTATTTACAAATGTTATAATACGTATTTTAAAATATAGTATTCCTACATAATAAATTTGAGTAAAAACAATGTTTATCAAACAATTATAATATTTAATTATTATTGGTTTAGCATTTTCATTGTTAAAATATTGCACATTTTTGCTTTTATAACATTAAAAAAAAATATGTACGATATGAGACTGTCAAGTAACAAAATTTAGATAAAGTAGGCTCAGTTGTTAGGGTGGTGGCGTTGTAGTCGTACGGGCTGTCGAGATTCGAATCCTGTTATTTACGTTGACTTTTTCCGTGTGTGATTTCATTCGTATTCGTGTTCATTCATTAGTCTTAAGGGCTAAAATAAATAAATATTATTAATTTTTAATTCTTGATAAAAATTTAATTAATTAATTACTTCGATCGATGAATAAACACAATGGTTTTAAATTATTTCGATATGATTACGTTTTATTCTATTGCATTTTGAACAAATAACAATAATTGAATGTAGGTAAACCTTATTTTTTACAGATTTAATTAGTGTTTTTGTTGAATATTTAATTTTTAATTTGTTATAAATGATATTTAAACAAAGTTTAGTCAAACTATTAATTTAAGTTAAACTTTCAGGGAAATATATATGTATGGTAGTATAGCCGCTATATCTTTAATTGACCGAGCCTAAGCGAGGTCTCCGTTTTAACTCGACCGTTCGGCATTTCGTGTGTGTGTCTGTGTGTCTGTATGTCTGTGTGTCTGTCTCACGATTACGGCCAAACGCCTTGACCGATGTTGATGATATTTTGCATGAATGTTCCTTATTTCTAGGCTGAGCCATGTATGTATAAGGTTTTGTCCATTTTTAATTTTTAACCCCTTAAATAAAATAAAAATGGCGGCCAGACAGTTTCTCTCAGTGTAAGCTTTTTTCCAAAGCCAGTTTGTGGCTTAACCGTAAGTCGAATTTAAAAACTAATAACATTTTGCTAATAGCAAATTAAATTTTTAAACAAAAATGTATTCTTGATTTCTTCCCGTATCTCTAACGGTAAGCTCACAAAATGGCCGTAAACGTCGAATTTGTTAAAAGTCGTCCAAGTTTTTGTATTTCAACCATGTTTTTATACGTTTATTCTAAACCAATTCAAACGTGTTCTATAGCTTTTTTGTAGATAAAGGTATAAAGAACTCATACATGCCAGTAAAAAAATTATTGAAGTAAAATTAAGAAAGTTATTAGCTCAAGAAACAATCACGTTCAGTAACGAAAGGAGAATGTATAAATTTAGGCCTACATAAAAAGTAGTAAAAATTATTGTAATTTTTTTCATAAATGTAAAAAAGTTTCGTAATTTAGTTCTAAATAGAATTGTATAAAAATATTTATCAATTTCAAATTTATTATTTTGAAAACACCAGTTTTTATGTTCCTACTACAAGACTGCTAACAAAACTAGGCCTGTTTTGAATAGTAATTCAGGAATATATCATTTGCCCAAAAATGACATATTATTATAAGAAAGTGTAGAGGACAAATCAAAGAATTGAACTGTATACGTGTATATTATCATTGTAAATTTCATAAAAGTATTTGACTTAGCTTTACTTGAATTACAAAATGAAATGAAACAAATGAAACCTCGCGGCGATAAAGGAATACAAAAAATGACCGTAGCACACCGTGGGAAGTGTTGGTACCTGGGTTGAGATCACTATCACGACGTTTTAACATCGTTTGTTTTCATTATTTCTAATATTGGAATATGATATGGAACTTAAGTTAACTTATGATACATTGTTAAGTTTGAGTTATTTAAGTATGTAAATATTTAATTGTATGTTGTCCTTCTATAACGCTATAATTTTAGCTATCTTACGCATTATTAGCCTGAATAAAGCACAATGCCCCTAAAAGAAAATCTTTAGCAGTTAAAGCTCAAGAAAAGAAATAAAAACGAGAACTAGAAATCCCGGAATCACGGGAATTGTAAATAATGTTTCACTGGCTAAACCTTGTGCTTACTTCCTTACTGGCACACTATTTTTAACCTAAGCTCAAAACCACATTTGTTATTTCAACGAGCGAGGTCTACTGTTCACAGAACTACTAGTATAAGTACATTACATTTTCATGTTTCGCACGTTTGCTTTTAAATTTTAGTTGCACAGTGACGTACTTCTGACACAATTTAATTCACAACCTACATCTGTTTTATATAAACAACATCATGTAATAGATACAACTATGTCTACATACATGCAAGTTTATATACTTGTACAATGAAAGTGTAGCTTTTGTCTCTGATTTCACTTAACTTTCAGAGTACAAACAAAGCACTTTACATGCAAGACACAACTTGCAACGTGTTCTCAATAGAATTCAAACAGTCGCATGCATTGATATCGTACAACATAATATTACAAAGTACTACACAGCCCATGGCTAAGAGAGAGCGAACTTTACCTTGCAGCTATTTTTCAACATTTTAAAGCTTCCTTCGTTGATGCAATTATTTCATAAATCTTTTGAGTCTCTTCATTTGTGTTATTTTGTACATAGATTAAATAATCTGGACAAACTACACATATACTGATACATTTATTTAGAAACATGTGTAGCAAATGTTGACCTAGAGTTAAACCAACTTGCATGACGATGTTTTAGAAATGGCGGATGTATCAACAGCGGCACAGAGAAAGGTGGTCACAGATAATTCTTTATACACCGACATATCTATGCAAAAATAATGGCCGCGACGCTCATTCAGACGAAAAGCGGAGCCTCGCCAATTGGGTTACTTACATACCTATTGCTATTAAACCCCAAAAATGGAAAAAAACTAACTTTTACTTCCTATTTTGCCATATCTGTTTAAAATATATCTAAATAATATTTGGAAGACATATTATTCCAAATAAAATCCTTTACTATAGACTAACAGCAAATTCCAAGATCTTCATGTATTGAGGATTATAACAATTAAGATGAAACATAAAATTTATTAATTGACTTTTAATTAGGAGATATAATTCTAACGACTCTTCTTTATGACAATTTAGAAAAATATTAGTATTGGGAAAAGAAAAGTCATAATAACTATATTATTCCAATCTCAGCTGAAGAAAGCGGATTGGTCAACAACATCTGATAATCTAATGGAGTGATCAGTTTTCCTAGGAAATCGAAGCAGGATTGTAAGACCTGTAGTTAAATTAAGATTTTAAACATAAAACATATGGATACGAAAAATCACACCAGGTGCTTTATAAGAACCAAACCCCCCGCTACACCATCCTGTCAGAACTGAGAAACCATACCGACATAATATACATAAAACATCAGATATATTTAAAAAATCTAATTTTAACCCTGCCACGTATTTATATTTTCAACGTTTTGCTGTATTGTAAATCCAACAAGAGTGTGTCAGTCAGCACCAACATGGATATTCCTTCCACCAGAAAATACTTCAATACAAAATTCATAGACTAAAGGAGTTTGAACTTGAGTTGTGTTATTCGGGTTTGAAGAATTGATTACAAAGAAATTGATTATTTCAATGAATTTGAGAAAAACTTAAAAAGTTACCTCACTGGGCCGACATTTTATTTAATGAGAGAGTACTTGAACAAATAGTCTTTAAGGCTATACCATTGTTGTTTGGTTCCTTAAGTGTTTTGTCAGTATTATACTTTTGTTTTGTTTGTAATAATGTATAAGACATATTTTTATATATTGTATGTTTATTGTTCAATCTAATTTCAACTACTGCATTGTATTAATTTGTTAAAATGTTAATGTATTTTGTGTATTTGTATTTAGTGTAGAACAACTCATATGTATACTTCAGCTTTTCTGAACTTTGTATGCCATAAAAAGGCAAATAAATCAAATCAAATACCAATCTAAAAACAAAAATTTTATTGACGAGTGTAGTTTTTCAACTAATTGTTCAACTGAGTTTGTAAAATGTAGAAGCTTCTAAAGTAATTTTATTACAATTAATTTCAGCCACTAAAATAAATATTCAGTATTTTGTAAATAATAATATTAAGATCCAGGCCATTTTGTTTTATATTAGTGGTTACGTTCAATCCGTTTGACAGTAGATTCAGGTAGTTAAGTTTATTTTAAAGGCGTGAATTTTTGGCAAATTTTCAGACATACTGCACTGTGATCTTTCAAATCAAACAGAAACGTTCTAGATTCTAGAGTGTTTGGATATAATAAGGTAAACTCCTTTTAAGCTGGCAACACTTAAGCTGGATTTTCCTAGCTCCGCACTTTCTGCGGAGCGCACTACGGAACCTACTCAACAACATGTAATTGAACGGGGCCGTTTTCCTAGACCCCTCCGCGGTCCGCAGTGCGCTCTGCGCAACTGGACGACTCCTCTGATAGCAGTCAAGTGCGGACCGCGGAGCGCAACAGATCTATTTTTGGGCACTAGTTTTCATTTTATAAGGGAGTGCTGTAGTTGTATGAATATTATTGATATAATATCTACAATTTCTAATAAGTTTACTTCTAGTGAGGATGAACAGCTTATCGAGCTCGTCGGTAGTCATCCAATACTGTGGAATATGACCGATAAACAGTTTAAAAACACCATGAAGAAGGACCTTGTATGGCAGGAGATTGGCCTTTTGATTAACAAAAGTGGTACGTAATTCATTTTTGTTCTTTATTTGGGAAGTTGTGATGAAAAGTAGACAAAGAATGTGGTTGGCTGCCTGTATTAAGGCGCGCGTCCCTAAATTCAAAACGGCGAAGTAGGGTACAATTTCAATCCCTAACCTAACGATGCCTTCACCTTTAAGCATATTTTTGTGTTATTTTCGTCAAAAAACGAAAACTGTATTTTTTCTTAAAGTAAAATAGATTGTGGGTGTTGATTGCTAAGATTTCTGCAATATCTCTTTTTGCAACTAAGTAAAAAATTAATAAAGTTTACTATTTATATCATACGTTTATGAAAACAAAACAACAGTTTTTTAAATTGTATTCGGCAATCAACATCTGCATATGACTACTTCAAAATGAAACCAAATTTCTAAATTTATTTCTTGAATTAACAGAAAAAAATATTTATTCTGTCGCATTGCTCTTATGGGAATCAGATTCAATATGGCAGCCCTTAACCAATCCAAAATCAACGATAAACAGATAGTAAAAGGAATATATTTATCTAGTAATAATACACTACAGTAAAATCCCGGCTAACCGAACTAAAGGGGAGGAGCCGTTTCGGATAACGATTTTTCATCTAACACTACAGTTTTGAAAGGTTTTGTAAGTCAAACTAATTAAAAAATCTCTTTGTAAGCTACACTTATGTTATTTATTTAAGTTAAAATTCCATTTTTAGGATTACAGTACATCACAATATACTCATTAAATTAACCGCAACAGTTTTCAATAAACTTCCATTTTCGATTTTATTGATAGCAGCTAATTTATCAGCTAAAGTAATCACAACACGCTTCCGCTTATTTATAGTTACTATAGCACAAAAATACGCTCGCAAAGGAAATAAAAAACCACTTGTGTCATGATATTAGGAGGGATGGGAGAGTTAGCAGTGTTGTTAGTTTTAAACTGATAAAAAGTCAAATACGCAGCGCAACTGCGCAGCTAGGAAAACACTACCGCTCAGCACACTGCGCTGAGAGGTCCGCAGTGCGCAGTGTGCTGCGCAAAAAGTGCGGAGCTAGGAAAACCCGGCTTTAAAGTCCAAACTCTGATACTTTGATAAGTACACGACGCTGGAATGAGTGACTCGGCATCAGGGTACCGTCCACAATAACAATCAGACATCCTGGATAATTAGGTATAGTTAAGACTGAAGACACCTTTTTGTGAACCGTAATTCTTGCCCAAGAATATCAGTAAGGCCTATTTTTTTATTTTTGAAGCTGAATACAGAACAAATCATCGATAAACGTAAAAAAATCTTATTGGGGTGTCATATTGAACAAATGTAAATACAGTGTTCCAAAAAAATACTGGCATATTCAATGTGATTTTTAAAATTAACTTAATTTTTAATTAAATTCTAAAAATTATTTTATAAAATGTAATTTGTTAACTTATTCATGAATATAATTAGATTATTAGATTACTTAGATTGTAAGTAGAATCAAAAAGTGCTTTTTTACTCATATTGTGTGAGACTAATTTTATTTAAACTAAGGGAATTACAGTTCAAAATGTTTGTTTCAATTTGTCTGCTCAAACTACGTACAAAACCATTAATTATGCCCCATATTTTAAGCTCCAAGACATTTAGTAAGGCCTCATTGGATTGTTTGAGTTAAGTATAAAACTTATGTGTAAATAAAATGTTGTCATTACTTTTATGAGAGTAATATAGCCTACTACGAAGTGTGGCAGATTCCTCCAGAAACACGTTGTGTACGGGAGCGGAGTGCTGTGAAGTGGTAAGTTTGGTCGTCCAACTTTGTAACAATTTATTCAAACATCTGACAAAGTTAGGCAGGTTCTAGCCTAGTTACTAGGGTTCGACTTAAAATGGAGTACCGTTATGCGCGCTTTTCAATAGTCTAAATTGACATAAAATAAAGGAGTTGAGAAAAAAACTCACTCCGCATATATCAGAGAAAGCTAATGAGATATATGTTCTAACGACTATCAATAATATTATCAAAGCGTGTTTGTCTAACGTTATAAAACACGGTTAACCTGAAAATTTTGAAATGGAAACATAAATCGTGTCCTATATAATAGAAGTATTTATAATAAGCCAAAATATATATAGCGTCTGCATCAATCAATCTTATTGATAAGATAGGCCTCGTTAATATTTTAAATTACTACTATTCGGAAAACATCTGCCAGTGTCTAATTTAATATCCTGACCACCGTAACATAAACATACCTTACCCGGGGAACAACCCTAGAGGCTATTCTGAAGTTAAGTACAATTTATAAACTACCCTACGAGTTTGTTAAACTTAAATACATTTACCTTTCTTTGATCTCAAAATTTTTATGCGCCGCCCTTCTCAAAGTAAAGAATAAATCCAATATAATGAAGAGGGAACAGACTTAAGTTTTCTATTTTGAGAAATTTACTTTTTAACAAATATTTAATATATTGTCAAGAAAAACAAAACTTTTTGAAGAAAATAAAAATATCTCTAAAACATATTTTTATGTGCAAATGTATGTAGTAAATGTGTTCACAAGGTCCACATTATTTTTACGAGGGATTTGCAGATCTTGCTACAAACATTTTCGATTAAGGCTAATTTAGTTGAAATAGTTATATTAAAACGCTTATTAACGAATTTCCATAGGAAAAACGGGAATAGCAAATGAGCACCGATCATGGTCCCTAGAACACGTTTTGTGGTGTCATTAAAATATATATATATATATATATGCATATATTTATGTATGTATGTGTGCGCACTCTAGCGTCCGCATTTTAAGTCTGATTTGGTTCAAATTTGGTACACATGTTGGTTGTCTACCTCGCTCGGACGAGTTCGTTAGCCAAAAAAATTAAATAGTGTGCTTAAGACCACACGTTGGAAGTGATAACTTCTATGACCAATTTATATTTTTTTGTCCGTACTAATATTAGAGGAGGAGGAATAAGGATAAAATAATTTAAAACATTAATGACTTTGCTGACTTTGGTATTTAATATACATATAACACAAATATCATATATATATATACATACATACTATATCTCGAGCGGTGACGGTCGCGAGTTTGATGCTTTTTCCTCTCCCAATAAGAAGTGCTATGTAGTATATTCGCGTTGCGTACATACATATATATATATATATATATTCCCGGTTTCGCTTCTTAAGTTGATCGCAGAAAAAATACACATGCAAGTGGCTCTCTGTTGGAAAATATCATATCTCAAGTTGATCTGTATACATTTGTAAAATATACGCATCGTAGTGGCTCCCTCGTGTAAATTTCATTAACTCTTGTTGATCTATATACGTTTGTAAAATATACGCATCGTAGTTGCTCCCTGGTGTAAATTTCAATAACTCTTGTTGATCTATATACGTTTGTAAAATATGCGCATCGTTGTGGCTCTCTGGTGTAAATTTCATTAACTCTTGTTGATCTATATACGTTTGTAAAATATGCCCATAGTATTGGATCTTTCCTCGGAAAGAATAATTTCTATGGAACTGTCAGTGCTGTTAAAAGAACTTAATGTTTCTATTAATTTCTAATTTATAAGGATATTTATATTTATTAATTGAAAAAATGAAGAAAAATTCTAATTGAAGTAAAAATGAAATGTTTGGTTTATTTTAGCGTTTAAAACAATTACGACCATTGTCAAAATATTCTTTTGCTGTTGGATATTTTAAGAAAATTAAAAAATTAGTTTATAACTCTTTAAGGCAGGGCTCACACTATTCTAAATAGAAGACATTATTTGAGTAAGACATAAAAGCTTTTTATGGCATGTGTTCGATGGAGCACCCTGTCATAGATGACCAAATAAACGATTTGTTTGTTCCAGTCTTTTGTGAATTGTTTGCCGACTAATTATTTGTTTCAGACAATTTGAGTTATACAGATTCTTATAATTTCGTTTATGTTGTAGGCAATTACTTTTAAGGATTATAGCATTTGAACAACGGCCCCTTTTTATTATTTTTTTCAAATATCAAGTGATTCAAGTGTGACACTTATACAAGAGTATTTTAGTAGGTCGTATAGACAGCGATGCCATCATAACGTAAGTTTGTGTTGTTGCTTTATGGTAGATACAAATTTACATAAATATTTAATTTGCGTCTCATAGAACTTAAGAACTAAAGAAGGAAATACAGAAATTCGGATACCCTACGTACTTTTAACTCAAAGTTCCCTATGTTTCCCACATTATTTTTAAAACAACATATTAAAAGATTATTTAACAATAAATATGCTTGTGCTTAAATTAATATTTAAAAATGACTTTGCATTGGAAAAAGCAAGAAGGGATGTATCTTAAAAAATAACATAGATTGATGGGCTACATTTATTGTTAATATGCTTACAATATATATTGTGTTTTTATATTTGGAATAAGAGATTAGTGAATAATATAGGGTTAGTTTAAATTATTAAAATACTTTCTGCTTGTTATATGAGTCCAAATCTGGCGATAGAATTTTTTTTAAACTGCCTATTGCAGAGAAAGAACCGACATTTCAACAGTTTTATAGTCCAATAAAGCATTATAATCATCCATCTTGTTTTTAGTAACATATATATATTTGTTACCAAACGTTAAAACAATCCAAAATAACATACAAAAAAACATTATAATAATAATGCTGGTACCGTACTGAGTGTAATACACTACACTCGTAAAACAAAGATTGTTTACCACTTTCAACTTGATAACTAAGAATTGGGCTAATTGAATTTTCCAGATATATATTTCAGTAATTTTATTGAATGGCAAAATTATTTACAAATAAAAACTTGTAGGCTTTAATTAAATATTTAACAAAAATTTACATTAATAAACTGATAAGTAATGAATCTATTACAATAAAACTACAATCAGAGTTTAATTCATATCACAACTTTTATACAGAAGAAAAATAGGTTTGGCACTCAATATTTTAACTATAATCATAAATTATTTTCAATATCTGGATTTTTACTTATCACCAGTATAACAATGATTATATTCCGAGAAATACTGAACTCATTACTGAATTCAGACAAATGATATGTAATAATTAACGGAAACTACATATCCATTACATCTAACTGTTAGTTCTTCTCAGGTATACGATCCCTTTACCCGAAGGACCTTTCTAACTTGTTTTTTTTTATTGTGTTAGTTTTATTTTATGTGAACATTTTCCTATTCAAGTACGGTAAAATTAATAAGGTATAACATAATCAATTATAGTTAACGTGACTTAGTACATTCCTATAATTTGTGATCTACTCGGTTTTATATGTATGCATTACGTTAAAATTTCTCTTAAGACGGATGTTTCCAAAAGAATGAAAAAAATTGTGGGAATTTTACTGCTTAAATCTTGTGGACTCTACACTGTAAATAGTGTGGCGTAACTTTTCACCATTTAGGGTGTTCAAATGTCACCCAAAAATGTCAATAACACACCTTATAGGTGTTTTTAGTAACCTTTACACCATAAGGGTGAAATGGTCGACCTAAGGGAGTATAAATTACACCCCAAAGTGTGATAGGGATGTAAATAGGAGATAAGGTGATAGAATACTCTTTGAGGATGTATTTAAATGGTATTAAATTGCACCGATTTGGTGGAAGGTCTCATCTATTGGTGTAAATATATCAGCTAGGGTGAGAAGGTTTAATCCCAAAGGTGCAACGATGACGGCAAAGGTGAAAATAGGGTGTTCATTTAGTAAAAAAGGGCCCATGCTCAGTGAGAATAAAATGGACTTTGTATGGAACACGGCTGAAAGACGGAACTTGAGGTTATGAAATGATGGAATAGGGAACGGTGTAGTAAAAAAAATCTACTGAGACGTAGACGCTTGGAGTATTGGCAAGGTAAGAATCTAACCTATAATCTTTTCCTTCTATGCATATATATCCTAAGCTTAACCCACCTGATGTTGGAAACAAGTGAATCTTATTAATTAATCTGAAAATTTTAAGGTTACGCTAATTTGTTTTCTAAGACATTTTGCAGTTCAGACTCTACAGTTAAGAACAATACAGTATTAACAAATATTTTAAAATCAACAATCTCAAATATGCTAAACAAGGTTGGCCATCAGACTTTGGGCATTTGTAGGCCTAAGATGTAGCCTATTTTCCCCTGGCCTTTATCCTAGGCCAATTATTAAAGATAAGCTGTCTTAGGCCTAAGTAGGCCGTCTACGGAACTGGGGTATAAATATTACGCCCTGAGGGTCTGACTAGAGTGAGAATGTTACACCTTATAAAATACATATTACACATAGAGGGTGTAAGTAGAGCAAGAATGTTACACCTTGGGATATAAATATTACACCCAGATAGTGTAACTAGAGGGAGAATATTACACCTAAGGGTATAATTATAACACCAAGAAGGTGTAACTAGAATGAAAATATTACACCTTATGGAAGAAATATTACACCTTACAGGGTATAAATATTACACCCAGAGTGAGCTAAATTTACACCATAATGGACTTGAGTTACACCTTAGGATATTTTGGGAACTTACACCCTTAAGGTGAATTGTAACACCAATGGTTGAAACAAAGCACCTGTCAATTACACCTTGGGGTGGCTCCTACAGCTGCCACATTTAAGGTGTAACTGCACACCTTTCCTTTTTACAGTGTATGTTTAAAATAATTCAAAATTATGTAACTTTAGCTCTTTTTAGTATTTTTATCAAGAGAAATATAACAAACATTCACACAATGCTCACCCGCTCTCACCCTCGTCTGCAGCTTCATATGTGCGCATGAGCACATCAAATTTCACGCAGCTGAAACTGTAAAGCGCACAGTTCCGTACAAAGATGTGTATCTTTTCATAAACTGGGGAAAGACTACTAACATTAAGTGTAAATATTATATATTGTACTAATAAAGAAAGAATTAAAGGGGAAAGACCCATTATATTAGATGTTACGAATAATATCACGTGTTATTAGGGGGTGCTGCATTTCCACAGTGCCTATACGCGAATACAACTAAAACCATAACACAACTATAATGAATCCGAACTTTAGTGAATAGAATGTTTTCCTCAAAAAACCATCCTCCCAAACTGAACCTCTACTCTCTACTCTAAAAAAAAATAGCATAATGGAGATATAACATATTAAAAATCTGTTAAACACAAATTCCACTGCTTCGGAGCCTAAAACTATTGTGCACAGTTATCTATATATATATAAAAGCGAAATACCACTCACTCACTCACTCATCACGATTTATCAAAAACTACCGAATGGATTGAAATGAAATTTGGTATTGCTTTCCTCTAGGGCCATAGGTGCTCACTAAGAAAGGGTTTGAAAAAATTCGAAATTTATGGGGGGGGGTTTGGTTGATCAAAGTTATTAAAAAACGATTTCTTCAAAACTACCGAACGGATTAGAATGAAATTTGGTATGTAGCTTCCTCTAGGGCCATAGGTGCTTCCTAAGAAAGGGTTTGAAAAAATTCGAAATTTTAGGGGGGATCAAAGTTATTAAATCACGATTTCTTCAAAACTACCGAACGGATTGGAATTAAATTTGGTATGTAGCTTCCTCTAGGGCCATTACGTGTTCACTAAAAAAGGTTTTTAAAACATTGGAAATTTTAGGGGGGTTTGAGGGGATCAAAGTTATTAAATCACGATTTCTTCAAAACTAACGAACTGATTGAAATGAAATTTGGTATGTAGCTTCCTCTAGGGCCATAGGTGCTCCCAAAGAAAGGGTATGAAAAATTTAGAAATTTTAGGAGGGGTTTGTTGGGATCAAAGTTACTAAAATCATAATTTTAGATTTTTTATTATTATGACAATAGTGCTTTTATTATTTAAGATCTATATATATAAGCCAAATACCACTCACTGACTGAACAACACTTAAAAATAATACAATTACGTTAAAAAGACTGAAAATACCAACCA
Source organism: Philaenus spumarius (assembly GCA_018207615.1). NCBI lineage: Eukaryota > Metazoa > Arthropoda > Insecta > Hemiptera > Aphrophoridae > Philaenus > Philaenus spumarius. The sequence goes on from JAGFPH010000001.1 coordinate 350,935, forward strand.
CCACGGGCAATGCCGAACAGGTCACCTAGTAATTTATATAATAATAAAAAACGTTTTATTCAAATTTTGTACACTTTTTTATCTATAGTTATACTAGCTGATCCGGCAAACGTTGTTTTGCCATATAAATAATTTTCAAGTAATTTCTAGTGTAGACAAAAAATAGCTTAATTATTGTAAGTGTGTAAGAATGTGGTATATGCGTGAAATAGGCATGGAGCGCTGTGAACTATGAGGGAATATATAAATAACAAAAGGCAAACATTATTTTTAAGTTATTATAATTTATTCCCCCCCCCCCCCCCCCCCCCCCCCCCCCCCCCCCCC
>JAGFPH010000001.1:384688-399788 GCA_018207615.1 Philaenus spumarius
AAAATAACACTATCTTCTGCAGTTGTTTCATATAGGATGTATTCAAGGAGCTGTTGGTTCTACTTTATGTAGACTTTGACTGTCGAGTTAACAACTGATAAGAATGTTTATAAACTTAAAATAACACTATCTTCTGTAGTTGTTTCATATAGGATGTATTCAAGAAGCTGTTGGTTCTACTTTATGTAGACTTTGACTGTCGAGTTAACAACTGATAAGAATGTTTATAAACTTAAAATAACACTATCTTCTGCAGTTGTTTCATATAGGATGTATTCAAGAAGCTGTTATGAAGTAAAACACAAACATCACAAGGTTATTTACAAATATGACCTAATATACAACAAACTATAAAATGTAAGTAAATATCCTAACAAAGAAGAGTATAATAATCGCAAATACAAATAAAAAATAAACCCTATGATTATTTCGAGTAATTTCAAGAGAGCATGGAGAGTTCAATAAGAAAGAACACATAAAACTTTCATAGAAGTCTTTTTGTTGACGCTACAGTTTAGAATTACAGAATGAAACCAAACGTTTTGTAGTTTGCGTCTTTTGTCGTAAAGAAAAGCTATCATCATTTATTTGTAGCCTTATGCTGGTTTAACACAGTCACCAACAGTGAATAAACAGTAGGTCTAAACATTAAATGCATTTTATTTAAATTGCTTTGCTTTAAGGACATTTCATTTTGGAATTGTTAGGATTGCAAACAAAACTAGTTAGCAAAATATATGTTTCTGTCTATAGTTATAAAACATAACATTTTGTTAAAATAGACCAGTCTGTATTCTGTTCAAAGTTGCGTATCTTAAGTTTGTTTTCTTTTTCACAAGAGAAAAGTATAGGTTTTATATTCGTCTATGTTTCAAATATTTATAGCTAAGTATTCGTCCATGTTTCAAATGATACTTAATTTAATAACTGTATTACATTTCATCTTTTTAACCAGTAATCATAAAAACTGAAGCTGTTGAATTAACTCTCATAAAGTATGTTGCACGTTAACCATATTGGATAAATTTTATAGAACTTTAATTTTAAGCTAACAGTTGTTATGGGATGAAAATTATAAACTTAAAAAATTACCCTCACAATAGTCTTCCTTCCAGTCATAATTGCACAGTCATTTTCTTCCTGCATAATCTCATCGATTCTGACGTCATTCACATAGGTAGGCATATTTTCAATTACGTTTTATTTTTTTATTTTCATCTTTCTTCTGTTTTATGCCAGTCAAGGAAAAGTTCACTATCCGTAAGCTGACTTTTATTACATTCTTCCTTCTGATTATACCACCATTCAATTCTTTTTTAAGAGCTTTCGCCTTCATAATGAAAAATGGAGTTAGGAATGTTTCCTCGCCATTAAAACTGAAGTTTCTCCTTATTTCCAGACGTGATGGAAGGTACACTTTTAGACCCTTTAACAACTAACTAGGTTTATCATTAAGTTGTAACTCGATCTCTCGTCCACGTTAAAGATATTAAGAGGCTTATTAATTTCAAAACTTACTCAAGAAGCTAAACATAATCACAAACAACTTTTTTCGCCATACCTCGTGCTCTAGCAAGGGATACGGATTTAAATTTTCTTATTGAAATTGATACATTACGGCCGAGAAATGATTGTAGCCAATTGTAGCCAGCAATTTTTCTTCTTTATTAAAATTGTTGGCTATTTGAAACCTTTTGGATAATTCATAAGGCATTGCGTAGTTCTTGAAGTGTTTTATGTCACCGGCGATGTTTGCTTCATTCTCATACCTATGACGTCGAAGTTCAATGGGGCTATTAGTAACAGTTTGATTATACATTTATCACTTCAGCGTGTTACACAGACTACCGATCATATATCATGAATCTTACATGGACATTAATTAACATAAGTTTGACAACTAAAAATATATGGCAAAAAGAAACAAACTTCGACTTACCAAAATTTAAAAAAATATTTTTCTCATGGAAATTAATTGGAGTTTTGAATAGACAATAATAGCGTGCACTTTGAGGAGAATTCTAACCTCCTGTCTTATTACGTATGTGTTAAAATGTCAGATTTCTCAGTATATTCTACCCCAATTATTCCCCGAGACGCAGTAATAAAAATGCAATCGTTTTTTCTTTCCTATATATAAATATATACATATATTAATAAAAAGGCCAAGTGTCAAGTCTCTAGTTATATAGGAACTTTTTTTTTGTAGTTACCCCATTTCATGCCTTAGACCGTAATCGAGTAGTAGAATTATCCGACCGATATTATTAGAAATCTCTCACCTCTCTTACTTTATGGAAAGCTAAGCTACGGCTATACTTATACGATCAGAGCCGACCCGGTCAGTTAAGGAATTTCGTAGTAGTGGCTAAATCTAACAGGCCCGCACCATTCCGACATGTATCGGAAGGATGCACGCGCATTCCACCTCACCATCAGTTAGTCTGGATTTCCTGCTACTACTGTAACAACTTCCGTGATTGCAAAATCATAATTGAAGAACAATGGAAAGAGACCGAACGTTTTTTCTGATCGGGAGCTGTGGCTATATCTATGGAGAGCGGAGCCGAGCCGACCCATTCCAGTATGCTCTCAGAGCATGGAAAAATTCGGCTCTGCGCGGGTCGGCTCTGCTCGTATAGATATAACTACTCCCATTTAAATACACAGAAAGAATACGCCGAAAAAAATCCGCTCGGCTAGGCTCTGATAGAATAAGTATGGCCGTAGCTTTTTATTCGCAAGTGACAAAATTTAAGTGTGAACAAATTTGTCTCTCCAAATTTCAGCTCTCTAGCTTCAAGGAATTATTTCAAAGGTAGTCTTTTCATTTTTACAACTAACAACTTAGACGCAGGTAAACGAAATGATAGTGCATTACTCTGATTATTTATTACGTAAGAAACTAATTTTTCAAACAACAGCCTATCTAACTTCGTATAGACATTTATTTGTAGGTACAGTAGGGAATTAGCCCGTTGTCAGTACTTAGTCGCAATAATTAACAAAAGTGCCTGTGGTATAATTTGTCTACGGATCATTTATCAGATAAGTGTACTAAATTTCACTAAAATATAAGCATTAATATTTATAGGGGTAGTTCCCCATTTTAACTCCTTAGACCTAATAGAATTTCTAAAGCATTGCTCTTCTTATTTGTTATTTAAGAAATAAATGTGTTGAATAAGAGTTGTCTAGCTTCATGGTAAGTATAACAATTCATTTTTATTGTATAGGGGTTGTTTTGTTATCCCCATTTAACACTTTAGCCGTAAGTAATCAAATGTAAGGGTTTTATGTATCTTCTTTCTTTAATAAATTTACAATTTCAGCTTTCTAGCTCTGTAGGAAGTTAATAGAATTTACATTTATTGTGCGTTACTTTTACCCCTTTGTTGCAAATGTTCGAAATGCCAGGTGTTTACTTTTCTATGTATCTTTTAAGAAATAAACTAACCAAATTTAACCTCTCTAGCTTCAGGAAAAGTATAACAATTACAATATATTTTTTTATGTGTTGTTATACCTTTCACATCCCTTAATCACAAATAATTAAAATGAGAAAGCAAAAGATGTTGCAAATTGCAGCCCTCTAGTCCCATGTAAAGTAAGCGAAATCAATGTTTATTGTGTAAGGTAGGATAATTACTCTATTACTAATTGATATATAAGTCATTTTACGTAGTTAGCTCTTTGTCCTTATTAACTGCTACGCCAAATTCGGTCCCTTCCCGTCAAAACGGCCTGGGCGTGAATAGAGAATACACACATAATAGATTTCGGTCTCAAATATGTTAACCGTCCTAGGCCCATTCCATTTTAAATTTAGTTTTAAAGCTATAATCCTCTTACATTTTCAAATATTTCTTTATTAAATTTAATGAATACTTGTTTTAGGTTAAGAGAAAATCAAATCAATGTTATTACAGCAAGCAGTGAATATATAGTATAACTGATTTACGGATGTTTTATTACGTTGGTTCTAGATATAGGTTAAAACTATCAACTGAGATTAAACTTTATTGAAATATTCGGCTATGATATTATTGTTTAAGCTGATGGAACCAGTCAACCATATGTGTATACTGTATTAGTATTTATTTGTTGGTGTGGAAAGTGCAACTAAATGTGTACGAATCCTTCAGAAAGGCGTGTTCAACTAGAACTATGTTACTAAGGAAAGTTTAAAATTTACTCAATTGAAAATCTTTTTTCAATTATGTTTGGTTTAACGCAGTTTACTTCTTTATAGGCTATTGTTAGATTTAGGCACCAACTGTATTAGGTTAAAACGGTATTATTATTATTTGTAAAAAAAGCGATATTTTGTTGTTAATATTTATCAGTAATTTATCTAGTAATATAAAAAATTGATTTTGTTATTACTGTGTTGTAAATGACTTCTGATGAATACATAAATTGAATGCAATACAGAAAACCTTCTCATATTTTTCTTTTACGAATTTAAGCACAATTAATTTCTTAATAATAAAAATAAATAATAATATTTATGGACTTTTCGTATTTAAAACCCATTTCTGACAGTCATTCAGAATCTACTTTTAGCTTTTAGCAAGCTTAGGAACATTAAATTTTGAGTCCTAAGTAATACTGGTACACTGTCAATAATTATTATGCGTGTTTATTTGGAGTGCTAAGTAAAATTAATATATTCCTAAACATTATATAAATAAACAATTGATTATTATAAAGCAAGAGAATAACTAACGTACATAAAACATACATCTGTGTTCATAGATTAACGACTAACTCCTCTTTCCCCGTAATTGGGTAATCAGTCTCATTCATTAGCTTTGTATTGTTAATTTAATTCACATTAGCCTGGGCCATTCGTTATTGTAATCTTGAACTGGGTTACCTCAATTACGTACACATTATTCGAAATAATTAATTATCAGAATAATTAGTTATTAAATATAATTAGGAATTATATACTGTAGTAACATCATGGGGAATTTTATAATTATCATTTTGATCTTAAAACAACACAATTAATTGCAGTTTGTTAAACAAAGATGTTCGTTCCGTGTTTCATAAAATTTAATAATAATGTTTTTGCTAGGAAAGAAACAATACAGTTAGGTTGACTTAACTATTTAATAAATTAAGTAAATTAAAACTTTAAATTAATGATTGTAATTTGAGTTAATGTACTCGTTTTCCTTTTGCCAAACCGATTTTGCTCTATTTTATTGTCTTACATACATAATAGTAATATAAAATTTAATTTTGTTATATAAGCTCCCGGATTGATTTATTAATAATGACTATAAATTAGGTATAAATTTACCTGTTTGACGTCTATCAATCCTTGTTTGTTACTATAGTGACGACCGCGGTTTCGGTTACACCATCATCCGGTCACACAAATATTACAACACATTTAAAATTCAAATTAATAAAACCAAGTCACTCAATATTGAAGTTGTCACAAAAACACTTAACACAAACGAAAACACGAAACACACAACGTACATATAATTATAAGATAATGTCCACATGTTGCCCGGGCGGAGGTCAGATATCCACATTTTACCTAAATACGTTAATATTTTTAAATGTTCTTTCAAATTCTTTAAAAATAACTGGTTTTTAAAATAATTTCCATAAAAACATTCTCTGTTTAACAGTGTTAATATATTTTAGAATTTCGTATTAGTCCTTTCTAGCTGGAAAACTAAATTTAAAGAATTGTATTTTTTTAATGAATTGCCCAATGTTGACAATAATAACGTAGGTAACAACATTTTCTTTGGCTCCTGAGAATTTGTGTTTGAGACAAAGTTATATCAACTCATTAATATTAGCAATAAATCATAACACATCTTTGGAAAAGAACGTTACACCAACAATATTAGTATGCAATTGCTACGGAATTGCAACAATTTGAAATAATAATAAATAACGAAACTAATGAAATGTGAATATATTTTTCGAAATGCAACATAGAGAAGATAATTCAAATGACGTGGGAACAGTTTGTTTAGTCATAAACCATATCATAATAACAGAGACTGAAATGTCAACTGGTCTCTAATAATGAGTAATAATCATAACGAATGTAGTAAATTTCATTTATGATGGAAGATAGAATTGGCTGTAATTTATTAACACGTGAGATTAAACATTACATCATTGATTTACTTTAAATGCCAAAAGTAATTTGTAGGGTTGTGTTATAGTAAAGAACAAACTAGACATAATAAAGAAAAGGGATATTATATTTTCAGATTAAGGGAAAGTTGTACGACCATTGTTACAAACTAGACACATAACGACAGTTGAAATTACTCTTATAAATAAATTAATCAAATAATAACGGCGAAAGCTATAATTACAATCACATTAACAAGAGCCAAGTGGGCGTGGTGAGTCATTTAAACATAACGAAAAATGGATTACAGAGTAAAATTTAGTTTATATTTCCAGCTCCTATTGATCGAGCTTTGAGGCGGTCAGCAATTTGTCGACCTATGTACAGGGACCAAGTGTTTACTTGGCTAAAGTGTATCCGCTGTAAGAAGTTACCAACTTTGTCCCTTTCTGTGAAGAAGTTTGAGAGACAGAGATATTTACTTATCTACCCCCCCCCCTCTCTTAGACTCAAGTAATCGAAATTCAAATGATTTTTTTCCTTGTATATCACATAAGAATAATATGTACCAAATTTCAGATCTGTAGTATGTATTAAGTTATGTGATGTTATATTTATTTTACAATCTATGAAATCAATATAGAGAATATCAGCTCTCGGAATTTAAAGGAAATTAAAATGATTTATTTATTGTTTTAGGAGTTGGTATCCCAGTAGGATATTCAGCCCATAAACGCAACTCATTAAAATGGATGGGCTTTATTTTTTTATGTACTTATCACATAAGAAACGGTTGTGAAAATGTCAGCTCTCTATTTTCATGGGAATTAAAGGTGTATTGTTTTACGGTAGTTACGCAATTTTAACACCTCAAACTTAAGCAATCGAAATAATTTTACGGATTAGCTCCTTTTTGTGCTAATTAATCACTATGCCAAATTTCGTGTCGATCCGTCAAACGGTCGGACGGTGAACATAGTGTGCACACATACAAATTGGATCATGAATACCCACCCACTGTCTTTTCTCTTATAAAATATAAACTCCTGGATATAATTTTAAAAAGTAAGATAAATTAAGTCTGTAAAATACAGGTAACTAAAAAAAAATACAACTAATTAATCACGTGTACAATTTTAAAAATTTGTAAGTAAAATATAAGAAGCTTGAAAAGTCTACTAAAGGTTCAAAAGATTGGAATAAAAACTTAAAGGAAACCAACAATCCTACAATATGTTTTGAAGGAACGTACAAAATCAAAATTAAACAGAAGAATATTCAAGTTACAGTGCTCAGTGCTTATTTCCTGAGCACCGGTGCAGAACAAGTAGTAGACAGTAGGTAGTAGGAGGAACAGATCTGATTCAGGACTGGCCGAGGTTAGTAGGTGATGTCATCTGATCAGTTGATAAGTGATAGTGGAGGAGAGGTTTATCATCTAACCTTTCAAATGATAAAAGTCGGTCCCATATCCTTATCATAGTTATTCTATGTGATAACAAAACTCGCTTCATGTAATATGTCTTTCGGTGTTGTTATGCCCGGGTATGTATGCAGTGCTTCTGTTTTGATTCACTTTTTGATGTAAGAACTTTTTTATTGTGATATTCAGCTTGAGTTGATTTAAAGAGCACTTACAGGAATTGTTTCATTCTTTAACTGTTGAAGAAATAATTGATACCGTACCTCCTTTTTTCAATGTTTACTAACTCAGGTTGCTAGTATTGTATCAAAATAATTTAAATTCGTTTGTTCTACAAATTTAAGAAATTAACTTCAGTCATATAGTAAATCATATAATATGACATCGATAGAAAAATAAATAAATATTGTGTTGACATTCTAAATACCCCGCTACAGGAACCTCTGAATTTCTGTGCTGCAACTGTTTGGAAATAATTATAAATGTCATTAAACCCATTTTAAGTCCCGCTCTCTATAATTTGAACTGCTAGGTTTTAATGTTTAAAATTTAGCAAAAACTTCTTTTTTACGTTTAATTGTCTTCGAAAAGCAACAAATAAGGTCTAATGTAAAGTATGGCTGTGGGTGGACAGTGATTGGCTGAGACCAGTGACGCAAGGCCAGAGCGCAGTGTGTAATATCTTCTTTAAAAGTATATGTAGAACTAATAAACTGAAATGTTGTAACTAATATTTAAATTGTGTTAAATAATGTTAGTGTATTTCAGGGCACTTTGAAAATAAATATCAGCTTTGCTAGATTTTCTTCACATTTTAAACTCCGCGCCATAACATTTTCTTAATTTTAACCACCTTAGAGGTTGAATTTTTCAAAACTGTTTCTTAGCTAGCGTCTAGGACTTTAGAGGAAGCTGTGTATCAAGTTTCATCATAATCCGTTCTGTCAATCTGGAGAAACCGTGATAAGTCAGTAAGTTGTATATATAGATATAGGAAGTTCACAGATTTACCACAATTTTACTTACCATTTGAAATTATTTAAGTAGATGTATTACTATTCCTACATCATAAAAAAGGAAAAGTGTGGGTTTTTATTAGGTTGTTTTTATCCTGTTTTGATAAAATATTTATCTTTGTGTTAAATATTGCGTGTTTGGTAACATGGGCTGTGTTTCTTTATGCTTTGTCAAAACAGAGCTGAGGAGTGATTCAATCGAGAATAGTGAAAAATCAGCAGTTTTGATGCCTTACTTTGGATAAACCGTTAAGATGAAAATATCTTCGCCATAGTTATCTAGAGTCTAGAGCATATATCTAATCACTAAGGATTAATCACAATATCATCAGAAGACTGTGGCGTGACAGCGATATAACATGCTAAATTAGTTTTACTTACTCTGATTTATTATTGTAATCGTATTTCTACCCAAACAAAATATTATTAGAAAACATCATAACAATTTTTACGTTATTTCCATAGTTAAATAGCCTACTGTTTGAATATTAAATATTATAGTTGAGGGCATACGAATCACAAGCCCTAATTACAACAGGACAGTTTATAGTTTAAATAAAGGACTAAGATAAACTTTGGTTATGTAGGGTGTTTCCTCCATTTTTCACTAAAATCAGTATGGCGACCAGACAGTTGAACGGAAACCTTTTTAAAATTTGATTTGTTTTAAGATAAAACAAATAATACTAGATAATAGCCCTTTAATTAAATCATACTCGACACCCCTTTCTCTGTCATGACTAGATTATATCGAGAAGGGGTTGTTTTCAATGGAAAGGGGTTGAGTGATTTCTAATTTACATAAGTTTTTAAAATTAAACTAATTGTAATAAAAACGCCACAATCTCAGAAACTTCGTCATTGTGAATCCAAATGTTAGATTCAGGTACAGTATTTTCCCAATTTGAAGGGTGGATTTGTGTCAATGGTCAGTTCAAGGGTATGACCTTAACTAGGACTATGCTATGGTTTCTGTCAGGGTTCTAATTTTGCCTCGCTATGGAAGTCATCTATTGGATCTGGCGAATTTCCATAGGAAAAATGAGCTACTGCAGTGACCCTTATGGTAACACCTAAGGTCGGGAGTAGCAAATGAGCACCGATCATGGTTCCCAGAACACGTTTGGGGTGTCTTTAAAATTCATATGTATAATGTATATGAGTGTATATATATATATTTTTTTTTTTTTGTGTATATTTGTGTTTGCACTCTAGCGACTGAATTTAAGTCCGATTTGGTCCAAATTTGGTACACATGTTGGTTGTGAACGTCGCTCGGACGAATTCGTTTGCAAAAAATCCAACAACCGGAAGTATCTTTTTGACAGAAACTTTAGATTTTATTAGATTTTTCCTACGAAAATGATTTTTTTAAAGAATTTTTTCTGAATATATAAATTTAGGATGTTATTCTGCACATTTAGTCCTTTTACGCGATCTTATAGCTCGCTTAGTCCCCCCAAAATAGATCAAAACTAAAATACCATAAAAGTACCCGGTTCAAAGCCACTTGGTGGATTTTATCTTCTCATCAGAGGAAATCGGATGAGTTTTTAATCTACGAGTGAAAAATAACTCAAGTTATTCTCGAGAGTTTTACCTCTGCGACTGTAACGAAGGAGCGCGTTAGTCGAAGCTGGAAGCTTAGGCGCTAACAAATTCTACTAATATATTTTGTACACACAGGCCGCTATTCAACACCGTCGTGAGTAGACCTATTTCCCTAATTGTTCGTTAAAACCATAAAACATAAGTCTATAAACTTCATTTTGGAAATTTGCCCAACTCACGTCAGCGGTTCAGCTGCGTGGTCGAATTATTTTGTTCTGCAATTAATCTTTGAAAACAAATTGTTAAGTGAATATTAATTTGATTTAACTGCTCCCACAAAAAACCCTAGAATCTCTGTTGTATTATTTGTTTCTGTATTATGCAACCTCAAAACGGGCAAAAGTTCTTGGAGATGCATTATTTTCATTCTTTGAAATGTTAATTTTTGGGTTTTTTTTTTACTGAGAAGTATTTTTTAATTTTCTTTTTTAAGTTTTTGTATCTAAGTTAAGTTTTATTTTAAATTATTAGTATTATTTCTGGTTTGTTTATTTGTTTACCAAGATGTGGTTAGTTTATATTTTCTTATTTTGTCTAGCTAAGTTTATATCTTTAATAATGTATTATGTTTCTGTGTTTATTTAAGCTCGTATTTATGTATTCAAAGAATGAATAAATATTAAAAACAAAATTATAAATTACTAAATCAAGTAAAATATGAGTTTATAAAAACGTTCGAATTCATTATTTTACTGATTTAAAAGTAGTAAAGATAAATAAAGATTCCTTTTCAAAGATTGTTACCTCTATTGGCCTTAATAAAACTTTTTTAAATACCTTTTTAATTTCATTATGCAATATTCATCTATAAACCAGTGCCTTTAAACAAAATAATACCCCTTCATATTCATGTTTATCCTTCTGAAAAGTTTTAAAATGAACTGAAAACTTAAACTTAATCGCAATCCTATTTAATCTCCATCAAAACGTTTAATCTCTGGCAAGAAATATTCACACTGAATAAACATTTGACTTTGACTTTTAAAGTTAACTAGAATGTTCCTGAATTGTTCAATCTGTGACTACTTTAACCATAAAAGTATAGGATACGTCAAATTTAACTCAAAACTACTAATTTATACCTAATTCTAATGAGATTAGCTACGTTTGCCTCAGTAGTTGAATTAGATGTTCTTGATGGTTCAACTCAGTTAAACCGTGTCTGTTATTTTCATAGTTATGACGGTTCGTTTAAAACATGATAATTATTTAATCACACTAAACTAACACAACAGGATTCACCTGACCTGAGAAACCTGACTAAAAAAAAGTGTTAATAATGCAGCAACCTTGTGAAGATGATGTCTACATCAATGAAATGTATGTAAGGTTGGTGTAATAAACATTACTTTTCCACTAACTTGTTTTTTGTTCGTCGGGTTTTTACTCCATTCAAGAAAAAGATTTACAATAACAAAATCATACATACTAGTTTGTTCAAATAAATAACACGAAACCCACTGAAATATTACAATATGTATAAATAAATACTAGTAAACATAGAAAGTATAAAAATCCTAACAACAAAACTTGTTTCTATTTACAATTGAATAAATGTTTGAATGATAATGATAACCCCCAAGGATGCTGAAGTGTGTCTAAAGGGAGAAAGGGCTTCTTAAAAACTAAGTTATATCCTGAAAGTATTTTTCAGACTTGGAATTTTTCCAAAACCAGAAAATTCAAACGAGATGTGACTTTTGTCATCTTGAGATCTTTTAACGTGATTCCTTTTAATTGATCAATAATTTGTTTTTAAAATAATTTTCAGCATTTATTTCAAAAGTTGATTTTAAAGAATAAATAAACATTTTACAAAGCTGTTTTGTAGAATATTAATTTCTAGTTAAACTATAAATAACTAGCAACTCAAACCTTTCGTCAATCTCGCCCGAATTGAAGAGCAAAATTCCTGGTTAGAACAAATGTATTGGTTCAAGCCAGCCATAATATGCTAAAGTAAAACTGTTTTAAATTATTGAAGCTGGTTAACCTAATTGGCTGTATCAGTTATTGAATACAACTGGATGCTATGGTAATGAATATCAAAATACCAATTTGTTTTCTCCAACACATAGGCTTAACAAGTTTGTCGTTCACTACAAGCGCGTGTATTTTAGTAGGTATAAGCGATGAGGAACAGGGATGCGTATTTTAAACTACTTTTACTATCAATTACTATCAACAAGATACATACATTATTGTCATCTTTTTAATTACAGTATTTTAATTTTGTGTTTTATTTTTAAATTACATCAATTTCTTCGAAAAATATATTTTAAACCAAATCTTGAACCGACGCTGAGTAGTAGAATAGTCGTTATCTTCGTCTTTAAATTAAGGAAAGCTATTAAGCTGCCCCACTGGCCACGTCCAACAGAAGTTGAGGGTCAAACATTGATCCACAAATAAAAATATAGTGTGTAAATATGCTGTTGTTTACTTTTTACGTTATTCATGTGCCACGGAACATTTATTCAACAATGTCATCATAGTTTAAATATAGTTTCATAGTTTCTAAATGAATTAACACTTTCAGGGAAAGGCGGTTACACATTTTAACAGGGGGGTATTAAATGATTATTTCCTCAGGTGTCCGGAATTTCTTTAACCCATAACGGTGATTTCCTCTACCACAGATATTATGGACCACTAGTGTCACCCCGCACTACCAAGACAAAATAGCATTGCTTATTGATATATATAATGTAGACTATACAATAGATGTAACGATTACATTTTCTTATAGCGCGTGGTGGAAGGAGATATGTTATGAATCTGTAGGTTTATGTGCGACACAAACAACTGAAATTTACAAAAAATCTTTTAGACATTGAGGTGAGTATATTCTACGTATAATGAAAGAAGTTGGAACTATCGCCACTGTTGTAGCTTAAGTTATTTTCTGAATGTATACGTCATTGTTGAGTTTATGGCACTTTCGTTAATAACCCAAATACGTTAAACGTTGTAGTTTTACTTTTCAAAACGGTCGTTGTAAAGAGATTGTAAAGTTAAGGGTCTGCAGTACATAAAATAAGTTTCGAAGTTGACTCTACCGCTCCTTTCCTACGAGGCAGATTTGTGAACTACTAGAAGCAGTCGAAGCAATCCTCCGCCAGCCGCCTAACAAAAATAGTGCTAACGCACAGCGCATGCGTAACATTTTACCTTGTGTCTGTCAGCTGTCTCCGAATCTCCCCTCCCCGTCTGAAATAGCCGAGTAGCAAAGTTTTCGTCAGCGATATTTAATCAACAAGTGGGTATATTTGTATTTAATTTTACCGCAGACATGATATTGAATAATAAATGAACATAGGCCTAATAGTTTCTTGTCTTGTTTTGTAACTTTATTTAGGATAGTAAACAATTTAGGACATTTTGAACAATCTAATTTCTAAACAACTGAAATGTCTCAAGACGCAAAATTTCTTCTTTTAAAAAATCTGATTATCGCTTTGTATTATAGGAATTCATTGGCCTCACTCAATTATACTCAGAATAAATAAGGAGTGTACATATAGTTCTACGTTTATGTAGGCCTATTTATTTATTATCATAACAGATTTCGCAAAGTTTTACAAGAAAGTAAATAATGTTTATATGGTACAAATTCAACAATTAATTTAAGTACCTATGTAATTGTATGTACTTGTTGTTGTATTGATTCAACGAAATACGACACGATAAATTTAAACATCTCCAAGAACAATCAACCCCATGTACAAACACTCAGTAATACTTAAAGCTTATGTTAATTAAATTTAATTATAAACTCCAAGGTTGTAATATTTTTAAAACTATAATCATTTTTTTAAACAATATTAATTAAACAGATATATAAATAAGTCATAGTACAATTTGTGTTTTTTTCAATAGGCTATACTCAACAAAATGTATTACAAAACATAAACTTCTTTAAAAATACAAATATTTTATATTTTAAAAACCTGTGTACATGGGGGGGGGGGGGTTCCTTTGGTCCAGGCTGGTTGTGTCCCCCGGTTTTCTACGGAAATGATTTGGTCACCTTATGCTAGGTATTGAAATGTTAGTCTGACATCCAGGCATTGATTTAATCAGGTTATTACTCTTATGAAATAGAAAAACTAAACAGAACTGAACACAAACAGGAACAATATTATTTTCCGATCATTACAGTAAATGAAAAAAAATTAACTGGGTGTGCTTAAGACCACACGTTGGAAGTGATAACTTCTATGACTACGGGGATTTTTAACTCGGTAAATGTGTACAATTATAAGGATTATAAAACTGTAGGCCTATTTGTTCAAATTGTTTATTTATATCCGTTATTATATATTTAAAGAAAGGTAAAAATATTATCTTTTAGTTACCTTTTATTTCATATTGATAGATCAAATGATTTAGAAGTTGTTAATATTACAGTAAAGAAATTAATAATCAAATATGTTGTACAAAGATGTACGAATGTTTGCGAAGTTAAACAGTAGGTATCCTTCTTTAAATTTGTATAAACGAATATATTGATGATCAAAGGTTAGTTTTATATACAGTTTATAACCCCAAAGCAAATCTTATAACGTGTAGAAGCCCATATAACTTATAGTTATAGAAGCCTACATTAGTTGTATAACTAATATTATAAGAAAATTAACATCACAAGAAATTTTAATGGTTGAAGTTGTAAACATAACCCCAAAATATAATCTACGCTGGGTTTTGTTTAAGAATTACAGATGATGGGCGAAATCAGCTGTTATATTATATTAACTAATTCTTATGTGTTAATTTGATTGCTATGCTAATAAATGTAAATAATGTATTAATAATATTCCCTCTCCACGATCTGACTTGTGTCTAAACAAAAGCGTGACGCGAGATCTCGCGAGAAATCTGGCGTGATGCGAGATCTCGCGGGAAATCTGGCGTGATGCAAGATCTCGCGAGAAA
>JAGFPH010000001.1:409460-423609 GCA_018207615.1 Philaenus spumarius
AAGTTGTGTTTTTATCAATATTTTAAATTAATCAAAGTTGTGTTTTTTATCAAGAGCTTGTTTTAGAACAAAAACATAAGGTGTCTAGAAAATATTGTCCCAAATTTCACCAAACTATTAAAAAATTCACTTTTTTGGTTCCTTAAAATTGTTTTTTTTTTTAAGTTAGTGGTTTTAGAAATATTTGGCATTACAAATTTTAAATGGCTTCCATTTTTAAGGTATGCGAAATAACGTTCTGGCTTTTTGTACAAGGATAAGTTACGTAAGATAATATGTACACCAAAAACCAAAATGGAAGATAATTCGAAAACTAATCATTTCGGGACTTGTGTTTATTGAAACTATTTGTCTTACTTTCAGCTACTGATTAGTCTGATGAAATTTCTGACAATATTTTCTCTAGACACTCTGTGTAAGGATATTATGTTTGACGAAATTTGAATCAAGAATTTTTAACTTCCCGCTAAGAAAACAGAAAATTTTCTAAAATCGGGAAGTTATTGGTTTCACCCCGTTTTTCGAAAATCGAGTATTCATCAGATCTCGACGTTTTGAGGTCCTAGGAATCTTCCCTGACCACTCCCGAGAGGGTGTCACCCTGTCTGTATGTGTGTGTGTGTCAGTGTGTGTGTGTATGTAAGTATGTGACCCGCTTATAACTTTTGAACGGCTTAACCGATTGGATCCTACCAAACGGCGTTCTAAAGAGTTCCATCAAACTTAGATTTCCTGAAAATTTCAACTAATTCGGACTGGTAGGTTCTGAGAAATTTCGAAAAATCTAAGAAATAAAAAATTTCAAATCAGGTTTTTTTTAAATAACTTTTAAACGGCTTTACCGATCAATTCCAAAATCTAATCAGCTTTTAACCTTGAAAAGCGACGTCGATCGCTACCAGTCCGGTCAAAATTGGTTAATTCGTTCGTGAGATATCGTGAACGAAAGAAAAAAAAAGTGTTTTTTCTCAATTTCTCCGAAATTTTTCATCAGAAAAATTTTTGTTGTCGATTCTTTCAATGGACTCGAAAAACTGCATCGATTGCCGCAAATCGCATAAAAATCGGTTGATTCATTCGCGAGATATCGTGAACGAAAGAAAATTAAAAAAAGTGTTTTTCCTCAATTTCTCCGAAACTTTTCATCTGAAAAACTTTTGTTGTTGATTCTTTCAATGGACTTAAAAAACTGCATCGACTGCCACAAATCGCATAAAAATCGGTTGATTCATTTAAAAGTTATGGCAGTTCAAAATTTCCAAAAATAGTGTTTGTTGTAATTAAACTTAGCGGGAAGTTACATGGATGGCCTTTAGGGTCAACCGTTTTCCAAATTTTTTTACAGAGATTGTATATTTATGGATAGGCCTATTGTATTACAGAGATTACATTTTTATAGAAAATGTATTTTTATAGAGATTATATTTTTACTGAGATTGCATTTTTATAGAGATTGTTTTTTATAGAGATTGCATTTTTATAGAGATTGGATTTGTATAGAGATTTTATTTGTATAGACATTATATGTTTATAAAGATTGCATATTTATAGTTATTTTATTCAAGAGTTTGCATTTTTATAAAGATTGTTGTTTTTATAACAGAGATTTATTTGTATCAAGTCCTAATTTAAGAAATTAATGTTTTTGCTGCATTGTTAAAATTGTTTCTGAAACTATTTTTTCAGTCAGTATGATAAGCTTTAATTATAAACACATTTTTAATTGGCTACATAGATAATTCGTCTATCGATTAGATAAAGCCTTTAATCAAAAAAGCCTAGTCGGTCCGTAGTACGTAATTAGGCGAAACCCGGAAGGAAAATTACAAACCTCGTTAAATATTGGTTCTTCTTGGAAACCTGAGATAATGATGGTTCATACGCACAGGTTTTGGACAAGGGCTTCGTGGAATTTTATATGCTTAAATGACCTTGATTTTCTTTTTATAACCACACAACCGTTATCGTATTTTGTAACGCAAGAGGTGGTCATTCATTTTAATGGGGTTCTGAATTTCCACTTAGAATTTTTTGAATTTCAGTATTTTAAAAATATTTAACAAAATTGCACTAAATATAATATTTTGTTTTTATATGTATATCATAGTATACCATAAATATTGTTTTTACACACTTTAGAAACAAAAATATTAAGCTACATTTGAAAATGAAAATTCAATTGCTTTTTTAAAATTTTTATCAATCCATTAATTTTTCTATAAGTATAATGTAGTTAAACCTTAACATTTGTAATCGTCTTTAATCTATAACGAATTATCTCTAACATTAATGTAGTTTAAAATAACATCACTGCAACGAATCAAATTCTCTGACATCAAACAAAAACTATTGTTGCGATTATTTCCAAGGAAATTACAAGAAAGACGATCATTTCATTTTCTACGATGTAACCGTAGTGATAACAAAGTATTTTGGATAACAAAGTGTAGGTAACAAACTGTTTACAAGATCCCTGTAAAGAAATAATATAATGGATAACTAAAATACAGTATCGATGTTTTAAAAACTGAACATAGATACTTTATCAAACTATAAACAAATTCCTTTTGGCTGTAAACAATACAAAAATGTATTCACCCTTGAACTAAGGATTGGAGTTATAAAAAAAGGTTCGGGTAAAGATTATGGTAATATTTAGTCAATTTCCAACAATTTTAACGGGATTGGTATTGTACCAAGGGATCTATTGATTGTTCTGCTATCTCATTTTGTCATCCATTCAATAAGCGTTTGTCATACCAAAAATTCTTTCAGACAAAAGTTTTAGATAATGGAAAGTTTGCAATAAATTTGTTCGTATTTGATACCGTGCCTATTAAGCAAGTAATGCATTTTGTTTTCTTCTTTAACCCCATATTTTTCCACCCTCGACTGGCTGTTGTTATCAAAACAGGTTCCAAACAAATTTGTTGGTACTAATTTTAGTAAGTGTAATAAAATTATAAACGCATGTAAGGTTGTTCATATCAAGGAAGTTATGATTGTTCAGTTTAAATTTAAAAAAGCAACTCTATATTGCCCATTAACAAACTTAACCGAGTTTTCTATATATTTGTATTTTATATATCAATCTAAAAATAATGTGTGTAAAATTTGGTATGTATTGTGTCCATATAAAATAGGTATAGGCCTATATATATATATATATATATATATGTACACACATATATAATATAAATTGACTATAACTATGGGGATTAGGAATCACGAAATCATGGTAACTACTGCAATAAGTCATTTAATCGAAATCAACCTTCAAAACATAAAATGTAAATTATCAACCTGAAAGAATGCAAATACATAAATTTTATTTACACTATATATACTTTATTTTTGTACATGAAAAGCTCCAATGGTATTTTATACCAATACTTGTTTCTTCTTTCCAAATCGAAAGGTGGAAAGCATTGCTGGTAACATCAAGTAAAGGCATCCCCGGACGTGAGGAACGCCACCTCCCCTTGCCTTCAACACCTCCTTGGGACTATGTAAACATTAAATATTCCAGCTACACAAACATGCATGGTCTTCACTCTGATTCGAACAGAGTACGCCAATCCATAAGCTAAATCATCACCCACGTACCCGGAATTGATTATTTCTTTTGGTACAGGATTATTGAAGGATATATCAACTATACTTGGATATCACTCTAAAACTAAATAATAAAACTCCCTTTTTAGCATCACCCACAATTTAATTTCAATACATAAAACTTTAAACATTCTTCCGTTTATTTCAACTAAATCTAATCTTCCTTCTTTCAAATTTCTTTCGTTTTAAAACGTTTTCTTGACAGGACCATTTAGCAAAGGATTGACGGTTTTGACAGAGGTTTACTAATTCCCATTAATTTCATCTCCGCAGTCCTTCGTCTCCATCATACCCTGACGCTAATGAGCTTTCACAACAGTTGGTGCTTACAGACGACCATAGTAAGTATTGAGTACCCCTCTACCCACTCCTAGAGGATTTGCGGCTTATTCTGAGAAGAACTATTAGGAAATAATTTGGTTTATTTGAAAGCTGTCTGGGGTTTTTAACATTATTTAGCTTTTATTATTATTAGTCATGACAACAGTAGGCCTAACTTGTTTCAAATAAATTTTGTGACGTTATTTTGGTTAAGGTCATTCAAAAATATTTCTTGTGCTCGTTTATTTTTGTCTTTTCATTTGTCATGTCACAACATGAGGGTTCCCATTAGAAATTGTTGGGTACTCCACACAAACTTTTCTATTTCGAGAGGAGGAGGAAATTTCAAACTAACATAAAAGAAACTTTAGTTGATCTTCAAAATGTTTCCTTAGTTTATGTTCATACAAAAGTAAGACGGTGAGGAAGGGCTTCAGTAACACAGTATATTTGTTTGCTATGAAAAATGTTTCTAACATATCTTAAAGACGATAAAACATTTTCAGCCATACGTGCAAACAGTGCCGCAGTTTTTAAACGTTTTGAAGCAAGTTGGAGAAAAGACTGATGCTAGTTTTACAAATCAATGGCTATTAAGAGTTTCATCAAAAACGATTCAAAAATGGAAAAATAAAATATTTTAAACCCGAATTTGGGGAGGTAAATTTTTTAATTATTTAGCTGAACAGATATTTTCCCATCATCAGTTTCATGGTATTTCCCATTCGCTTTCCTCGTTGCTTTTTTTTATATTACTATGATAGGATTATGCTATGCGCAACTCTCAACTAATGGCAAACCAAATATGATATATTGTGTGTATATCTCAGCTGCCGAATATACCAATCAGCAAATCACACATGACATGGATATAGTGCTTTATGTTAGTAGATATGTTTTTAACTTTCATATTTTTTATATTAACACTTTTTAAAAGTCTCCTTTGGAGAAGACAAATTTACAATAACCCATAAAATTTACATTTGTTTAACTTAACAACAAAATACCGTTGCATTTATGAATTTCCAAATTATCATATTCTACCCATTTTAAAGAATTTTAAATACGAGTTTTTTTTTTCTAAACACATATTGAGGATGATGATTCGACATAGCGAAGGTGCAGAGAAAAGACAAAGGTTATAAATTAAAATAATTAGTCTATAGCGTAGGTAAAACCATTGCCAGTGACTAGGTTTGATCCAGAGAAACCTGTGTTGGATGTTCTACTTAAGTTATAACTGACTGGGCAACAAATTTAGCTTCTCGTCTGCTCTGCTTCCTTCTAAATGATTCATAAAAATGCAAATTATTTTCTAAATTATTAACACATAATATATAATATGTCATTTTTTGTAGGTTAACATTATTACTAAGTTGTGAGCTCCATTTCAGGAAAAAAAGGAAAATAACTGACAATTTTCATATTACAACATCTTTAGTGTTATACGAAATAGTTCACAAAGTCGAAATATTCTACCTTCTAAAATTGGTTTAAAAACTTGCTTATACAAGCTTTACATATACACCTACTTATTACAATTTGTGTACTTTTTGCCATAGCAACCAGTTGTACACAAAAGCTGATTAGGGTGATCAGTTCACATAAATAAACATAATTTTAAGTTAGGTCTACCATGGAGGCATGGACCAATCTGAATGATTTACACTTTGGAACGTATTTTTTAATAGTCGTTAGCCTAAAATATGTTGATCCAATTACTTACTAGATGCGGCGAAGGAAATAAAACTATAAAACATCATTTAATATAATCCACAGGTCTAGGATGGTTTGAGATCGAATAGCTAATGAAGTATTTACATTTGTAATACTTTTATCAATTATACATTGCGCAAAAGACACTTTTTACAAATTAAAAACTAAATTATATGAATTTTGTATTGTCTGTAATAGTATACTATTCCTGTTTTATATAAATGTAAAGCTTTCTACCTAACATATAGGAAAGTGACTAAGTTAAATTATTGCCCGTGATATTGTGCGAGTCGAGCGGTGGTTTGCATTTCGTGTGTTAAAAAGCTACTTTATGTTATGACTTTTCAATCAGCTAGTAATGTTGTCAGGACAGGTATCTATTCAATTGGAACAAATTTTTAGAAATTTGGTTTCAATTTAAATTTGCTATACAAAAAATATATTTGATGGAGGGTTAGTACCTGAGGAAAGGTGTTGTGGCTACAAAACAGCAAAGGAAATATTTCAGGATTAGAAACCTAACCTTCATTAAAACCGAATTTACAATCACTCGATCCAGGCTTTCATACATCATAGAGATTACTTCGCTTGACGGATATTGAATGCAGAACGAAATTCACCGTGTCCACTTACGAGATATGGGACTCGAAGAGGGTTGAGGGTTGGAATCCAATATAGTTTTTAAAGGGATGTTTTTCTCAGCAGCTGACGCCTGTCTATGTATCGCCATGTTTCGAACCCCTTTCAGCTCACACTCCCCCCCAAACTCTAAGCTTGACGTATGTACAGGTTTTAATTTTATCTATTGTTGCCATCGCTGGGCCTCCCTAACCCTTTGTATCCGCATCAAGGTATTTATTAAACGTGTGTCAATACAAATGTCAAATATAGAATTGAAAGCGTAATTTCCAGAAGAGGGTGATTCATGAGTATGTGCGTGATATGAAAAATGAATGTACGTCATAGCAATAGTTTCATGGGATTGTACAACGTATCATTCTCACATACTGTAATTATATATAGTTATGTATTATTAATAATATGTTTTTGTGTGAATTATCTTTGAAAATTTTACTGAATTTTACATGGCCTTTTATTAAAGGTGACTTTGGAATTCACTGCAATAAAGATATTATCACAAAGTTTAAAACACGCAGAGAAAACATGCCGTGTAAACAGGAAATCGCTAAATGTAGGCAAACAAAATTTATAGATTACTGCGCATTGGTACATAATCGAGAATGTATTGTAAATAATAGTAGCTATTATGTTGTATTTCACAATCCATTATTTGCACAGTTCTACTCCTTATAGAATTAGAACTAGCCTATATGTGTCTGTATTCATTAATAATTGCAAGCTATGTCACTAAATGAATGTTGTCGTTTATATTGCAATTAATGAGATTGCAGTTGATTTTTTAATGTTTCATAATAAGGAAACTTATTTAATTTTATCTAAAAAATATTTATGAATTATAAGTGTTGTTTATTGCAAAGTTGATGTCCTATATATCCTGCATAGTATGAGTTTGATATACATGGGTTCGTTTCGCTTTTACACAGTCGTCCTTACAATGTATGCCTTACATACAAGGTTGTATCGATTTTGTTAGCATTTTTAATATGCAGGAAGAGGAATAGGATTTTAGGGAATCTACAGCCTAAATAATGATTACTTTCTTTGTTATTATTTGGTGATCCCTGAGCTGTTAGAATTAAGCACTTATGGGGTATTTTACCCAAAGAAGCAGAATAGAAGATAAAATGACAATATATAAAAATTTATTGAAAAGACAAAATTATAAATATTCGTTTAGCTTGTACGCACAAAATAGATTTCCATAAAATCCTTAAAAATAAGTTATGTCGAATAACAAAAATTTCACAAAATTGTTGTATTGAGAACTATTTAACAAACCGTTGGAACGATTTGGATATGAACAAGTTTTCTGGTTTATTTTTTAAAAATGTATCATTTTATCGTATTAAAGTTCAAAGTTGACTAAAAGTTACAGTTTAGTTTTATAAAAATATGTTTGTTAGAGAGCCGTCCGATGATGGTAACTTGGTTCCCGAAATGTAAATCAGGGAACTATAATAACATTCGATACATTTTTACCAGTTTATTAGTGTTTTGTTATTTACATTGTTTATAATAATTTTTGTGATGGATATTATTGGTCTAGATGTAAACAGTTTTGCAGTGGAAATTTGCATTCTCACAGAGCAGCAACTTACAGTCGCATCGGCTTAATGTTTAGCTTCCCCGCAGGCTGTGGTTGGTTCATTTAACAAACCTTCACAGTTTATACAAGTAAAACCAAACATTATCAAATATACATCCAGCTTTTATTGTCTGAGCCCTTCTACTCCGTGAGCGAGTTCAACAAAAACAAGAAATAGTTTTGAATTCCTATTTCACTCAGTGTGATCACGATTTTATTTGTTTATTTTATTATTACTTTTGGACTGTATACAATTTTGATTATAACATATTTAGTATATTTGTATATTGTACTGTATGCTAAATTTTGATTTCTTAGTAAAATATTATGGATTTTTGTATTTACTTGTCACATATTAATTGTTTTATATATTGTAATATTGTATTACTTATATTGTGTTTTTTTTAATTTGACCGTAAAGATTTTGTACTTGTCAACGGCTGTAAAATAAATTAAATGTAGTATCCAACGTTACCAAACTTGATATCACGCTGCAAAGTTTTTCGTCTACTACACTATTTAAACTAAATCATTTTACAATCCACTCCAGTTGATTTGGGAATACTTAAAACCCCTCCCTGCAAAATGTAGGAAGACTGTGTTACATGAACTGGTAAACTTGACAAATCTGTAACTCTAAAGTCTTAAAAAATAAAAAATACGATTTATAGTTGAATAAACTCCTTACTTGAGATTTTTTAAATTCCGAGACACACGTTTTACATAATTTTTAAAACTAATTTTGCTTATTCAATTATAACTTCTGTGTGGTAAATTAAACATATTTCGATTATTACAAACATTTTTAAAGTATGCTAAAACATTTGATTATACCTTCACACTAAACGTTAAAAGCTTCTACTCTTAGCATGCATTGTTACAACTAAACTAACGAGATGTATCTGGTAGATAAGACGAAGAAGAGGACTAACACATCCAGCTGTTCGTTGTCTAGATTGTTATTTCGGTTTAACTTAATGGATGTAGACCACAGAGACATCGTCTCGGATTACTGTCTCTTCAATCATCAGCTGGAAGAGATATCATAGAGATAGCATTGATTTCAAGATAAAGGAAAATCAATAGTAAAGTTGTAAACTCTATGTTAGGTGTTCATATTTCCCTTGTTTACTGAAAACAGATTGTATATTCATGAACTTATATTTCGTGATTTTATTTTATAATGATGTATCCATTGGTTTAAATTCATTGATGTCGGACAAATCTCAATAAGTTTATATTGCTTATTATATGCTTTATTCAGAATTAGCTGTCTTGGATCGGATGAAATATGGAATGCGTTGAATGATTTTAATACTATATTAAAGAGAGGAAAAATGTTTATGTGTGTTTATGATGTAAATTAAAAATTGTTTATTCGATAAAAGTTGAAGTTTTAGTTTGATTTCCCTATTTTCCAGTAATTTGCAAGTCAGTCAAAAGCATGACTAGAATAGAATAGAAAATACTTTATTTTTATCGAAGTTAGGACCATCAGGTCCTCTCTTACACTTAACCCGTAATTATACAATTAAAATTTTTATAACTTAAGCCTAAAACAAATCATAAATACACAATAAATACAAAGAAAAATCCACATAAAATCACAAAAATTAAAAAGGAAAAATCCTAAGCTAATATAGTTTCTTAAGCCTTACAAAATAAAACAGCCTAATTTTAAACATATTTATTGAAGTAAAAAAAATAATATATAAACTACTTATAACAACATTCACGCTCACATGCATTCATCATAAAATTTAAATAAGCAAATGAAACAAATTCCCTTTCCTACACACCCAGAGCAAAGATATCAGTCCAAGTCCATAACAATTCATGAAATAAAATTTCAATGATTTTGAAAATTGAGCAAGGCTATTAATAGTTTTAAGGGAATCTGGTAGCCATTACGCTAAAAGATTTGTTATATTTTACAGTTCTGTGCTTGGGAATTATTAGTATTGTCGACCCCTTTCTTGAACTTTTTGTACTTATATCTAAGACAAAAACAAACTTATTTGCCAAGTAAGTCGGCACTCTAGTTTGAAGGACAGAATGCAATGTAGTTAAAATATAAAAAGATCTAAATGCATCAAGTTTTAAAAGGTATAACTGTTTATAATATTGACTAGCATGATCATCACGTTTTAAATAGAAAATAAATCGAATACAATAATTTTGAGCTCGTTGGAGTAAAGTGTCACAGTAGTTAAAGAATGGCATAATTAATGATTTTACTAAGAGCACTCTAATATGAAATGGCAAGAAATCTTTAATTAAAAAAAAAAGAGAATCCCATCAAATACTTTATTGCATGTCTCAGTTACATATTCAGTTTAATCTGTCATTGATTGCCAGGCCTAGATTTCTAACGCTTCTGCGATATTTTAATAATTCACCTTCAATTTAATTTTAAGTTTGGGGACATTGTTCAAGTCTATTGTGTTCATAAGTCGGGAGTAGCCTATAATAATGGGTTGTGTCTTAAGACGTAAATCATGCTCTTCATCCCATAGGCAAATACTTTTAATGTCATGCGTCATATGCTCAACTGCATTGCCGATATCATTGACTTTAGAATGTAGATATATTTGCAGATCATCAGCGCACAGATGAAGCATACAGTATTTTAGTCTAATATTAATGTCGTCAGTATAAAAATAATACTAAATAATGAAGGTCCTAAAACAGATCCCTGTGGAACTCCACGAGTCACAGCCTCCCAGGCAGACATTTCTTCACCATCACACTGGACTGCGCTACGTTGTCCAGAGATTACTGTGATATTTTTGTTATGCCGTTAAGTGACATCAATTACTAATTAAACACGAGCTACTAACAGTTTTTTGTATATTAAAAATGTAAATTCAAGTATTTTATTTTCTTACAAATTTAAATAAAATTAAAATATTATTCTAAAAGAAACAAAAAATAAGAATTATAATATTAGGTTTTATGAAGAAAACTAAACTAATACAACCTAATCATACACAAAAGACTTTTATATACATACTTTCATAAAAGCCGACATACAAACCAAAATGGGAACAATAATATGTATAATCCTTGTCATTTCAGAATAACATAAATTGCCTGTTTATTTTATTTGTTAAATAAAAGTTAACGTAAAGAATCATGTTACTGTAATTTATAAAATGCTTTCAATTTTTTCACATACAATAATTTGGAAGAATATAATTTTTCGTTTCAAGGAAATATATCATTCCATAAAACATAGTTGACCTTGGCGCAGCCTTTTCCTTAAGAGTGAAAAATTATAGCAGAGGAAGTGCTGGTGCTCGCAGATCTTTTTTTCTCTATAGTCATTTATCATTTCCTGCCTCTCTCTTTCTATCTCTCTCTTCCTGCCGCTCCTGGCTTTAATCTCCTGCAGACTACTTAGACCTTGAATTGAACTGTTGTCTGCACTTTTTTATAATATTCTCGCAGTTTTTCATATTTCATTTCCTTTTTCGTAATAATGTCACATATTTTAATTAATGGTTTTATTCTGTTTTTAAAATGTTTGCTAAAATAAACCATAAAGTGAAATTACGTTTCTAAAGTTAATGTTATTTTTAATACACATTACAATTTCATCTGACAAATGAAAATCTGATCTTTCGTAGAAGTATTTTCAACTTACACATTTAATTCAATTTTAAAATTTAACTGTTTGAAACTACTGGATTCTAGAATACTGTACGTCCAAAATTCATTTTATCAAATGGAAAGACAAGCAAAGTTTAACAACACATTTCCCTCAGGAACTCATTCAAAATTATTAGGTTAGTTAGGAAATGAATTTATCAAAATTCTCTATCTGAGCTACTTTAATACAGTAACATTACAATATTTGTGAACGTACGAAGAAAGTTTATAAAACATATCGTTTCAACTGTACGAATTATTAATTGTCTAAGCTCCTATCCTTAGCTTGAGTCGCGCTTCCATCCGATTTTTCCGTAATTTGTTCAAGGAATGTCTTAGGCCTACCTATACTATTATGAAATGAAAATTTGTACCGAAAATTATACATTTCGGAAATTATCAGCGAGGTACAGCAATGATTCATCTAATAAGAATATCCCGTTCTCAACATCACGTTGATTGAGCCATATATCCTTACAAAAATTGCCCAAAGAGAAAAGGTGCCGCAAGTGCTGCATTTTTTATGGGAAGTAATGCTAAATTTCAAATGTCTGTATTTTGTAAATTATTTGAGTTATAACAACGATTCAATTATGAGAATTATTCTTTCTAGTTGTCACGTTGAATGGGACCTGTATAACAATGCAAAAATTACACGAAGAGTTTCTAATGGAAAACGAATATTACATTTAAAAATTTCTGTATCTCGGAACCTATTTGAAATACAAGAATGAATCAAACACGAAAACATTCCGTTCCCGACGTAACAACGACGGAGACCTATACCATCACAATATTTTACCTGCGAAAGGAGATAGGTACAGCAAACTCTATTTTCTTATAGGAAACTAATGTTAAATTTAAAATTGCTATATTTTGGAAACTATTTGATGTAGAACAACGATTCAAATATGAAACTATTCTGTTCCCAACTCCCGCGCCCCACAGAACGTGTCCTACATGATTTCCCTGATAAGTTGCACGACAAATACCTACCATTGTCTTATTGGTACGTTAAATATAGGAATATATGAGTAGGTGAAGCAACTAATAAATATGAATATATTTACAGCTGACTTGTGTAACCCCCGGTAAAGTACTTGAAATTTGAGGTGGAGTACTTTTAAAAATAAAATGAGTAATGGTTTGGAGCAACGTAGAAAATAGTCTGTATATCCTTAATTCCATTGTAATTCCTTTTTTCCGTTTAGTAGTAAATCGACTCTACAGAAAGACGGACAAACGAGTAATCCTCTAAGAGTTCTGTGTTTTAATTTCTGAAATAGAAAACCTTACAATTACCACTCATTCCTTCAAACAGAAGCCTTCGGTGTTATGTGCCATTTACAACCTATTCTACAAACTAATTGCGTTCATAATCAAAGGACACCATTATTAACATAATTATGTATTTATATCTACAACTATTAAGATTCTACTTCCTTTCCTTTAAACATTTATTTCAATATTTATATTGAAATACCGAATAATAATAATGATTTAGGGTCTGAGGGTTTTCTTGGTGTCAGCTGCATCCTTCGTGTAGTTGCATCATTCGTATTTTAATCATAAAATACGAGTAAATTCTTCTGTTCAGTCAGGCCTAGCGATTTAAGTTGCGGTAAAGTTCCACAGTTCGGATGAAACCTACACATTTTCTAAACTCCAGTAGTACCGTTAGTTTTACTGGAATAAATTATAAAAAAACACATATATTTCCTGTGTACAATACGGGTTTAAATACTTAAAACTCTCGATTTTAAAGTATGCGTCAATCAGTGTTGCGCAATAGGTAGGCCTACTAGCTTTATGTAAACTGTCACGTAAGCAGATAGATGAGGGCGCAGGCGCAACCCGTATCAATAAATCAAATATCCCGTATAAAACTTAATAGATAAAATAAGTAACAAATAAATTAGATTTTCGTTGAGCAAGACGAAGTGGCGTACAGTGGCAGGTAGGCTCAGTGTGATGGATGGATGGTAGCGTTTCTTCTCACCTTGAACACTGGATGTAATGATCGGACCTACCTGTATCATCAGTAGACCACAATATAAATGGAACTATGTTGTAAAAAAAGTGAAAGCAACATTGTTTTATATTAGTCTATGTTCTTTCCATCGGGTTCTGTTAAATTGTTAATTAAGTTTACTTTCTATTGTAGTAATTTAAATAACACTAGCATAATACTTAAAATATAAGTAATTTACTTACTTACAAAGTAATTATTTATTGAGAAATTTATGTTCAATATTTATTATTTAAAGATTTTAAGTATTGAAATTATTGATGAGTGGTCACAGATAAACTTTAAAGTTTTACTGTAAATGAAAATATTCTGATATCAAACATAAATAAAGAAAAACTTTTTACTTTTAAAGAAATAATTAGAAGGCGCCTAAGATGTTTTTAACAGAATTTGTTTTGTTATAACAAATTTTGTGTGTGTACAATTAATTTATTTTGTTATAGATGTGTGTAAAATTAATTTGTTTTGTTATAGGTGTGTGTACAATTAATTTGTTTTTTATAGGTGTGTGCACACTTAATTTGTTTTGTTATATGTGTGTGTACAATTAATTTGTTTTGTTATAGGTGTGTGTACAATTAATTTGTTTT
>JAGFPH010000001.1:423619-448652 GCA_018207615.1 Philaenus spumarius
AATTTGTTTTGTTATAGGTGTGTGTACAATTAATTTGTTTTGTTATAGGTGAGACCACAATTAATTTGTATTGTTATAGGCGGGTGAATAATTAATTTGTTTTGTTATAGGTGTGTGCACAGTTTAAATGTTTTGTTATATGTGTGTACACGATTAATTTGTTTTGTTATAACAAATTGTTTTTGTGCACAATTAATTTGTT
This sequence comes from Philaenus spumarius, assembly GCA_018207615.1. Taxonomy (NCBI): domain Eukaryota; kingdom Metazoa; phylum Arthropoda; class Insecta; order Hemiptera; family Aphrophoridae; genus Philaenus; species Philaenus spumarius. The sequence goes on from JAGFPH010000001.1 coordinate 423,822, forward strand.
TTGTTATAGGTGTGTGCATAACTAATTTGTTTTGTTGTAGGTGTGTGTATAATTAATTTGTTTTGTTATAGGTGTGTGTACAATTAATTTGTTTTATTATAGGTATTTTCACACTTGTTTTGTTATTGGTGTGTGTACTATTAATTTGTTTTTTATATGTTTTTTATAAATCCTAAATGGTTTTCGACACTCCAGGTTCGATTACACTTGGCAGAAAATAAATGGTTTAAAAGTTGTAATCAAAAACAACATATTTTTATATTACTTTATTTAAAGTTTAACAAAATGTCGGTAGCACCATTACATAAAATTTGAATTGAATTTAACTTCGCATTATCATTATTTGGACTAACTAAACTTAAAAATAAAGCTCCATATTTAAGAATTAATGAAATACAGTTCTGTAAATATCTTTCTAAATGAGTAAAATGTGCCCACACTTTGTAAATATTAGAAATAAACTACTCTAACACTAAAATCCCTCATCGCTCAATAAATTTAAATCCTAAAGCAAGTGTGACAATTTCTAATAAAGCTTTGGTAAATATTCCCAAATAACTTGACATCTCCAAAGTACAGTTAGTCCTCACTGTAAGCCAAATCCTTGTGGAATACCAAGCAGGTCCAATAACAATGTGCTAAGGCTAAGGACTTGCGAAGGTCGTCGTTTGTATTTATCCAGCAGAACTTTATATAAATAGAAAGGAAATTGAAGTGTTTGTTCACGTCCAGCAAAGTTCTGCAGCTAATGCTGTCTAGGCACGATGACGAGGTGTGGCAAAAACAAACAAAATAAATTATCAACTCATTGGCTAAATATTTCCATTGGGTTGTGACTTAAGGCTCGGCTACCTAAATTCAAAACGGCGAAGTTGGGTACCAATTAAAATTTCAATGTTAAATAACCTAAACATACCTCCAGTATTAAGCATATTTTTATGTTATTTTTCTTAAAGTAAAATAGATTGTGGGTGTTGATTGCTAAGGTTTTTTGCAATATCACTTTTTGCAACTGAGTATATCATACGTTTATGAAAACAATAAAACGGTTTTTGAAAATGTATCAGCAATCAACATCCGCATATGACAGTATTTCAAAATGAAAACAAAATTTTAAATTTATTCCAAGAATTAACGGAAAAAATACCTATTCTGTAGCATTGCTCTTACGGTAATCAGATTCAATATGGCGGACAGGGTTGTCTCCCCTTAAGCTCAAATTTTTGAAAACCGTGGACGTAATTTGCTTTAGTTAAAATTTACAATCAATATTTAATTAATTGAGTATAGATAAATTATTTTTCCTTATTTTTATTTAAAGAGGTACCTTTATTCTTTAATGCATGGGTTTGAAAAGCATGACTTCAAGATTGACATAAAAGCGTCATTATAATTGTAACCATTTTCTTAAGACTTAAATCTCTTGCGATTAATGCATTATAAATTTAGTAGTTATTACTAAAGTACAAAGTAGTAAAACATAATAATCGTTTGGAATATATTGCAATTCATCGTGTTCATACTTTACAGCTGAGGTATGCCGCTTCGTCCATGTTAAATGTTAAAAATAAGAAATCCTTCCCAATCATTTCCGGAAAATCATAAATTGTAAAATTTAATTATATTATTTTAAGCTAAAACCGACGTTAGGATCATGTCTACTATTATGAGTTGAAGCACAGTATAAATCTTTTTAATCCTTATTTTTAATATGTACTATAACTATTTATAGGTTAAATTTCGACCAAATACAACAAATCATCACTTACAAAGTATATGAACAGACAAGTTTCATCTGAAACAGATTTATTTTGAGGTAAATCATTACAGACTAAAAACAAATAATAATAATTCTCAGACTAGGCCTACAAACTTAAGCACAAAATTATAACAATTAATAACGCTACCTATCTAACTAATCCTCTGACTTTTATTTTGCTGTTTCAAATATAATAATAAACAGAATCTTATTATAGATGCTTAATATTGCTAGCTAGGCACTATATTTATAACTATGCAGTCACTTGGCTTTAATGATTTCTCGCTTTAAAATGAAAACGAAATCAAAAGAAACCTATACACTAACTAATAGGTGAACATACGCTTTTGTAAATCCCTTTATTAACAACGTTTCTTGTTACATAATGTTATAATTTAGCAATAAAGGTTTATGAGGTGTACTCTATAAAAGAGGAAAGTTGCAATTGTTTTTAAAAACATTTTATTACTTCTTCAACTAAAGAAAAAATATCAATGTGGCCTTAATATATAGAAACCTAACCAGATGTTCTTGTATAGGTATTTTATGTGCCTGCATTTATTCTGCCTACAGTTTTAATTTATCTTTAATAGTAAGCGTAAGCGATTTAATACATTAATAAAAATGAATTTTGTGTTAAACACAAATAAACAAACTTTTTCTATTTATAATGTAGTAAAAAAAGGACATTGAGATGGAGTTTTATTTCATGAATTGCATAAATTATTATAATTCATATAAATAAATAATTGGTAGTCATGTTCAGTTAAATTGTATGTAAGACAGAAGAAACAAATTTTGTGGTATTGAAAATTAGTGGAAAAGTGCAAAGCTATCCGGGAAAAATCCATTCCATAACATTGTAACCATTTAAGGTAGAAACGTAATGCGGTAGGAGTGTACCTTTTATGTGTATTTATAGCAAAAGAAAAATATATTTTGGAAATTCAAAAATTGCTAAGTAATGGAAAACCTTCCGGAAAGCCACTACTATAATATTTCCGTCACGTAAATTATAAATTCTAAATTTATTAAACTTATTATTTTAGGTCAATGCAAAAAAAAACTTTCGGAGTCTGGAAAACACTGTCCGAAAAGCAGTAAATTTTTCTCCATTACCGATGTGATACGAATTTTAAATTTATAGTCGTTAGCCTATGTTTGTATTATATTGTAGGTAACACCAGTCTATATTAGAAAGAGATATATCACCGAGAGCTAAATAATATGTTCAAGTGAGAATGTCAACTTGTATATAGTTATACTAATTTATGTTTTGTCCTCCCTTTTTTAATAGTACTAGATGACCCGCTGTCCCGTTCGAATATTGCGCAAGTTAGGAGTAGGGTACTTAACTGATTCAATACGTCGATTCATATGAGTTAATTACGTTTATTTATTTAAGTTTATTTATAAATAACAGTTTATAACGATTTATAACGCTTGAGATTAATTAAATTTGATTGATTTGCATGAAAGATTACACTTGTTTATAGAATGTAAACAATATAACTGCTGTCATGTTAGTTGTACAGGTTGTTAATAGATGAAGCATTTCATTAGTAATCATATGAACTTTCACATGAAAGTTTTTTTAATCACTGTTTTAAGGGAAACATTAGTTTTAAGTTTTTGCCTTTTTTCTTCAATAGCGCAGAACATAAGCTTTAAGTTGTTTGAATCATTAATTATGTTGAAGAATTAAGGGAGATATGGTGTTGCAACAAAAAAAAGTACATCTGAGAAATAATATATGAAAGTATTTTAATCAAATGTGTTTCACGAAAACATTAATTTTTAGTTATTTATCTGTTTTTCGTCAATAGCGGAAACATAAGCTTTAAAATGATGTTTTAATTAATAATTTTGATGAAGAATTAAGGGAGATATGGTGTTGCCACAAAAAAACACTTTTGAGAAATAATATATATGATGAGGGAATGAAATTAATATTAGTTGATATTATGTATACTGGTAAAACCAGATGTAGCAACAAGCTTCTTATAATAATGATTTAAGTAAGTATTATCAATCTGATTTTGGATAAGCTAAAGTTAAAATATTATTTAAAGTGACAAAAATGCGTTATCTTTTTGCGTTCAAAATGTATTGCTAAATAATGTTAAGCCTGGATTAAACTAAGACCGAACATATTGGCTTATTTCGCATCATAAACGATAAAATATACATTCCTGTTCAGGGACGTCGTATTGACTTGATGATGGAGCGCATTCGCGTTCAAGGCTTCTTTACACATGGGATGAATTAAAAAGCATTTAGACTTCGTATGATGTGGTCGCGATGATGTGTAAATGTAGGATAAGAACGCACGTGTTCATTTAATCTCGAGTTACCATGGTAACCGTTTCGCGATGAAAGATTTCATAGAATGTATACAAGTCTGCAATCAAAAGGAAATGACAACTTTGAAAGATCTGGCGGCTCTGCTTCGTTAAGTCGATATTCCAATGCTGTTCATGTTTAGGTTATTCGTATACCATTGTGCCTTTCCTTGATAAGATACTAAGCTAAATTTAGATGTACCTACGACCAGACATTTTCACTAACTTTGTAACATTCCTACTACTTTGTTTTTAACGTCCTTAGATTAGTTTGTAGCAAATTATTAGCTTAATACATACTGTTAGTAAGTAACATATATCTCAAGAATTATTAGTTTGTTAGAAGTATTAGCTTGTAACACATTATTAACTAAAAATTATTAGTTTATAACAGATTAATAATGTAACAAATTATTAGCTTCTAACAAATAATTAGATTGAAATAAATTATTAACTTGTTACAAAATGTAAACGAATCTTGTAAGCAGGGATTTCACCCACTTCTACATAAACGATGGACTTGCAGTTTGATGCAGCTACACAAATCAGATGACAATAATAAAATGTAAATCTTCGATAGTAATATGGTGGATGAGAGATGAAATAAAGTAATTGACTAGGCAATTCGATTATACGTAAATACTTACAAAGATTTATACGTAAATAAATGAAATGAAAAAGAAACAGATAAGCAATTTCCTTATAAGTTCTTGTTTTTCTCTTGACTGACTATTAAAAAGATAGGCTAGCTAAAAGACCATTTTTGTTTAGATTGATTTGCACTTTGGTACAGTTCGAGTAAATTTGTCTTGTGATAAATGTAAATAACTAAATATGGCAGCGGCAATATGGTGGATGAGTGTTATAGAATAAAGTAGTGGTTAGTGTGCAATTTGCTTACACGTAAATATTTTTCTCTATATAACATGTAAAAAGACCAGATGAGCAACGTACCTAGTCATTTATAATATTATACATTTTAGTGATTTGATACACAAAAATTTGATTGTTTAGTTTTTAGACTATAAATTGATATCATACTACTAATATAATACTGTATGAGGCAGGCTAGCTAATAAGCCATCTTTGTTGACTTTTATTGAAGTACTACGTATATGTTAAACTTTTACACTTACCACGAGGGATACAAATCGCCCCAGGTAGGTTATTTTTTATTAAATCCCAAAATACGTCAGGATCTTGAAATGAGATTAGGGAACATAATGTAATATAAACAATTTTTTCTGGTTTCTCTAAAGCCGTATAGCCACTTATAACATTAATTATAATGCAACATTTGTGTACAAAAAAATTTGGAGAATTTTATTAATTTGCTAATTAATTATAATTGAAATAGGTTAAAATAAAATATTTTCTGTTTGTAAAAAACGCACATTGTAATTTTTATTTTATTTGGGATGTTTTAAAAACGTTGCGTAGGAGTTGGCTTCTCAACAATCCATAGATAGTTCAGGGTTGGAACTAAAACAGATCAGTTCATATCAAGAATACTCCTCAAAGGATAAAGCGAATGGTTTTATTGATTTGTTCGTCATTAGATTATACATTTTGTTATTTGTGTATTGAAAAAGAGAATAGTAGAGAAAACTTTCATATACATGTGTTTTTGAAAATTAGCCATAAAACCTGATACATGAAAATAAAAACATTAACGACTTCAGTTAAATTTCTTCTAATGGGAAATAAATCTATAATATTAGATGTACAATATTAGGTGGCTTTTAATGATTGCGCGTAATCTAGCCACTACTTGCCTCCAAAAGTATAATCTGTGATCTTTATACATTTCTCTGCATGTATGTAACCATTTCCAGTACACCAGAAAACTAAGAGTTTTAATATTCTACATTTTCAAATTTCTATATGTTTGTGCAAATTTACTTAAGAAGAAACTATAAAATACTTTAATTAGTACTAAATCAACTGACACCATTTTGAAACAACTAAAGGATAATTTCATGTTTGTTAAATTTCTAGGCAGTGGATTCTATGAAGGAGAGTAGAATGTTAGGTATCATGCTCGCTTGCTTTTCAAAATATTTCACTTTGGTCTAGGCGTAACATTAAAATAAATAATTATTGAGCTTATATTTCTTTAAAATACAAACACCAAATAAATACTTATTTTATATGATCGAAATCAGCTGACATAAGCCAATAATATAATTGTTGATTTATAGCTATAGTAATTACGATTTTAAAAAAATGTGTTTTGTGGTAAACAACTTTGTGGTTTTGCAATGCCTATTTTTAAGAGTTTACTAGGCAAATTTTATTTTATTTCGTCTCAATAGGAAGTAATTCTTTAGAACATCAGTCTAAAAGAACTTTAAATAAAACTACGCAGGAATTATGATTAAGTTACCTCCTAATTGAGGAACGTTATTACACTTTTTGAGTTTTCAGAAATTTGGATCATTGGGCATTAGTTTTGAATACTGCGAAAAAGCACTTTGCAAAGGCAGCACAATATTAACATACTTTCAGTAGAACTCTAAAAATATGAGTTACATCAAAAGAAAACTGTCATTGTTTCATGATATTCGCATTAAACATTTAAAACGTACGCCATTTTTATAAATTGTAAATAGTGCAGACTTGATTTCTGAAATGCTAGTACATGTTATACACAAAGCAAACAACAAATCACTACCAAGACAAATTTTTTGTATTTAGAAACACAAGATGGGTGACGAATGGAATGAAATATTTTGTAACTTATGCCAATATAATTTTGTTTCTTATTTTTAGCTCTAGAATTGGCGTCGAAAATGTTGGCGCGCAATTTCGTATTGCCCTCTACCTGGTAGAAATTAAAAGTAAATTATTTAAATTTAACATTGAACAGTTGGCACAGCAAATTATGTGTGATTAAACTTTTCGGCCGAAAAATATGAGTCTTCAGTCAAATCAATCAACAACTACATTTATCTGACAACGCTTTCTTACGTTTCAGGTGATTTTCCAATTCTGTGCTTGTCTTTATTAAACACTCAGCAACCAGAAACAGTAGCTAAATACTTCTAGGTACTTCTGATATAACCTAGAAACTCATTACATAAGTTATGATCGTGCGGCCTAGCACTGAGAGCAGATAGTCTTTGGGGAACGATAAATACGTCTCCTCGAGATTGCATAAATTATTCATTGTCAGATATTGAAGAGGTAAAACGTCTCAATCAATCTGTCAATCAAGATAGAGTATTTAATTCTCTCGTCTAGAATCTCAGCATTCATTAACAAAACAAGTGATCAAACGCATTAAAAATTCTATTCAGGGAGGTAAGAAGTTGTTAAAATACAGAACACTTTGTTTAGATTTCATATTCATTATTTTAGCCGACTGCCTTTGGAAATAAATGTCATTGAAAGGATTTTACAAGGCTTGAACAGCTGTGTCTTAAATAAAGAAAATGTTATATTAAATTGTGTAGTTGAAGTTTAAACACATTAATTTAAAATTATAATATTTTTTTCACTTTCTAAGACGAATTGTTTAGAATTAACAATAACTCGATCACGCAGCTGAACCGCTGACGAGCAAATTTCCAAAATTAAGATTATAGGCCTATGTTTTAGGGTTTCAACCAACAATTTGGGAAATACGTCTATTCACGACGGTGCTGAATAGCTGCAAAATGGTTCGCACGCCATTCCGCATATTTGGAGTGTCTTCAATACACAATGCATTGCGTGCTTCGCACGCCATTCCGCATGTTGGGATTATCTTCAATACACAATGCATTGCGTGCTTCGCACGCCATTCCGCATATTGGGAGTATCTTCAATACACAAAGCATTGCGTGCTTCGCACTCCAACCCCACGGTAGAATCCACCACATGGCTTTGAACCGGGTACTTCTGTGGTAATTTACATTTTGATCGATTTTGGGGGAACCAAGCGAGCTGGCGCGTAAAAAAACAAAATGTGCAGAATAACATCCTACATTTATATTTTTAGGAAAAACTGTATATATATATGATTTTTAATGACATCCCAAAACATGTTCTGGGGACCATGATCGGTGCTCATTTGCAACTCCCGACCTTGGGTCTTACCATAAGGGCCACTGCAATAGCTCATTTTTCCTATGGAAATTGGCTAATAAATTAAAACAAGAGATTAGAATACAGCATCTTTATTATATTTCTTTACTTTCAGGATCGTCAAACTTTAATCTTTCTCAATGACATGGAGAAGTGTAAAAATGGATTCACAATGAAATATTAATTTTTACACAATGGCATTATACAGTTTAGATGTAAAACAGATATCAAACGTTAAACTGTTTCATACCGAGTTCTAACAACTAAAATTATAATAACCATATTTTGTATTACATTTAGGTTTATCTTAAAAAGATAAAACTAAACGATTTTAGGATCAATCATTAAAACTTTTTATATCCCAAACGAGTTTTTATTTCAATTGAATTAGAAGGTTTCTAAAGTATGCTAATTTCGAACTATGGTATAAATTGAAATTTAACGTAGTATTAAGTACATAAATTCAGAACAATTAGGAAGGGTAATGGTAATTTGAATTATACAAGTTTTATGATTTTTTTAATGTTTCTAAAAGCTGCCAATATTCCACTCTCTACTTCAGAAAGTACTGAAAATCCAACATTTTGAAAAAAATCAGTGCTTTTAGAAGGGCTCATGTTTACAGGAAACCATTGCGGATTCAAAAATGTTGCAATAAGTGTTTAATGTAAAATACGTGTTTTATGAATGCTGAGTTCAGTAATACTGTGTTTGTAGCCGTCGCCTCCTTTCAATGTGAAATGTATTCTCCTATGGTTATTGTTATTGGTTAGATGGATACTTCAGCATATATTAAAGACGTTTTGATCTTTTTTCTTATAAATATCATTAAAAACTTATGATATTGAGCTTGGTTATTGAGCCAACACATTACACTCGTTAACATGCACTAACTGAAATGTATTATAACTAAAAAAATATTATTATTTATTAGGTAACTAAAATCGAAGTTCTGAGATGAAACACAATATTGTTGGTTACAAATTAAATATTGATAGACAAATTCTAACACGTTAAGTAATTTTTTTGTATCGTTCAAAGAACAAATAAAATAACGAAAAAGCATTATTTAACTGAACATAAAAGCCCCATATGTCAATACTTGAATCACAGAGGACCCTCCTCGATATATTCCGCATCTAAATCAGAAATCTCAACTGAAACGTTATTTATTTGTCAAACACTTGGTGAGATTTCTTTGGGGAGCGGTCAACCCGTATTGAGAATGTTTCAAGAACTCGTAAGAATCTTTTCACCAAGTTTCGTCTCCTGTGTTATACTCTAATTTAATTTGAGAGATTTAAAAAGCCATTAATAGTTTGTGGTTGACAGTCGAAGACTAGTGAAATCAAACCCTGTAACCCTATAACTAAACTGATATATATAATATACTTGTTTTACAAGTTTGATAGTTGACATTGCGCTGCCATATCCAAGTGTTTTAAATTTAATATTAACGCCGAATTGATAGTACTTGAAATAGAAACCTGCACTTGGTTCTCTACTATTTGATAATATTTCCGATATGATAGTAAATCGTATTAGATAGGGACACATATTATAAATATTAACCCGAATTTGATAAAAACCTATAGTTGACAATAACTTGATTTGATAGAAACTTATTTTAAATAGAAACCCCTATTTGAAATAGTTACCCGTATTGAATAAAACCCTTGATTTCATATATCCAAGATTTGACAGTAACGTATATTAGATAATAACCCCTATTTGAATAAATATGAACAAATACTAAATACATTTGAGATTATAAAGTAGAATAAAGTTGCTACGTTTTTGCTAAACAAGTGAATCAAACCAGTTGTTGTTTACTGAATTTTGGAAACTTTAACCCAAGACTACTTATAAAACTTACTGATTCTCTTAAAACATGTACAAGTTAAATTTTATATTAGTAAAAATGTATTTGGCTGAGTAAATTTAGATTACTACATCATTTCTAAATAAACATAAAATAGTGTAAAATAGCTTACTTAGCGAAAGTGCAGTACAGCAGACATTTCCAATATTAATTAAGTTTTAAAATATATAATTTTAGTGTAAACTCAAAAATTTTTCAAACTGTTTTTACCGAGCCAGTACAGGACGCAAATTTTAAAGGCTCGTATCTTTACTTGAAAGATTGATAGCATACTGTGTTTTTGTTAATGCATTTAAAAGCAGTCTGCCATAGATTTGACTCAGTTTTCAAATAGTATTTGTCTCTTTTTGTTTGGTTACTTGGAAGTCAGCGTGTTATTACTGGAACTGAAACCACTGAGCTGTTACTATAACTACTTCTTGGTATCAGGTATCGGTGTTAGGGAAACTGGAAAACTGTCAAGATTTCCCTTTTAGACAAATACGGTGATGTGTGGGCTGCCATACAAATGGACCTTTCTTTCTCTAAGCTGACCATTTGTTGCGATAATGGCCGCCCGTTTGACATGGGTCAGTTTAAGCCCCAAGATTTAGAGTTACGACTCTTTACGCACCTTTAACTACAATGCTGAGTCATTGCACTTTCACAATTCTACCATAAATATTTACATTTTGATAATCATCTTTCCTACTCAATAGGTAGGAAATTGTGTAGTGCTTTTATTTGAATCAACATCAATTTATACAAACTTGTAGTTAAAAGAGTAAAATGTTGTGCGTCAATATTTGTTCTTAATCAGTGTACAAACGCACTAAATACTTTTGATTTAAAAACTAAATTTTAAACTATTCTAGTTAGGACACGTATAAATGATCTGATCAAACTAATTGTATTTGTATCCATTGCAACATAAATTACAATCAGGAAGGAATGCATGCGTATAGAAGAGGTCCCTAAAGGAAAACAATAATTCCGTATATTTATTACTATTACAGACCGTATGTGCTTCTCACGCCAATCCTCGTCTTAACTCTACTCACATATTTAATAATTTATTTTAAATAAAGGTAAAGGCTTAATCAGAACCTCAAAACTAAAATGGTAAATAATATTAAATGTAAAACTACAGTCAGTTTGAGTATAATTTTCCGCCAATCCTAGCTTAACCCTTTTATTTGATTGAGTACAATTTTCCGCCAATCCTAGCTTAACCCTTTTATTTTAAATTTTATTTTAAATGAAATTTTATTATTTTAAATGAAAGGGTTAAGCTGGAATTGGCGGAAAATTGTACTCAAACTGATCGTATTTATCCTAGCAGATATTATTTATATAATAATCAAAACTACAATATTAAATTAATGATAAAACAGGAATTGCAATCTAGGCCTACTTCCAAACAAAAGACATAAAATTAGATCTCCCAATAGTTTCAAAGTATGAAATTTCCAGAGATATATGCTATTCGGAATTTTAATATCATTAAACTAAACAGCTGATTTTAGTACCAAAACTGTATATCTTCAATCAGCAAATATATATATTTTAAATTGGACAAATCGTATTAATTGGAACAATTTAAAGGCCTAAACTTTCATTTACATTATTTGTAAATTTTAGTATTACTCCCACCAGCTTAAACCATACGCTTTAGTTTGATAAATAATATTTAGACGATGAGCGTAATTTAACTCACCCGTTCAAATAACATATGTGAATATAGAATTTTAAAATTGTTTCTTGTTAAGTTCTCTGTAGGGTCACTTTACTGTTTGTCTCTATGTCAAAGCAAACTAGTTTCATTGTTTTTTAGGAAGATATTTAACTTAGAAATTATTTTAGGAAGCCGAAATGCTGAGATGGAAAGAATTTTTTTAAACCACTCCATCAAGGTATTGTTGAATAGATATTTTAAATTAGACTGATATAACTAAAAATTCTTTTAGTTGTACGCCGTGATATATTAGCTCCAAAATCTATAAAATGAATACCTTTCAGTCGGTAATTTTAAATTCTATGAATCTTAAAGTAGGTATCTAAAGATCCTAATATTAGTATTTTCAATTAAAAATATAAAAGTCATATACTAATGCTACCAGTGGAGATCATAATCTGGGTCAATTAATAAATCTGAAGAAATTAAAAGAATTTAGATATAATGATAGTTGGGTATATAAATTAAATTATACTGAATGGAAACAATGCTTACATCACATTATAAATTGGTGGAAATGGCATAAATTATAATTATTTTTGCGTAGTTAATCGAAGTATAATAATTTACAATGAAAATATAATAAAAAAACGTTTGAAATTTGTTTCCCTAAAAAATATGATCGAGTTAGTGAGTGAAAGAAAGTATATAATTATAAGCTATAATTATTTAAGTATAAGAAAAAGTTATTTTGATAAAGAGGTTTATTTAAATGCAAAACATAACTATTTACCATAGAAAGTATTAATCAATTTTTGTTGAATAAAATTAAATAGCTTTATTTTTTATAAAGGTAATACAATAATTAACTCAAAATTGTATACTATTCTTCTAATAATACACTATTTTAAACATATTTTCTTACCTTAGTAACAAGGAATATTACAATTAGCTTACTTAAGAAATTTCCTGACGCTAAATAATTATGTGCTACCTGAAACATTTTTTCGATTCTAAGTGTATGTATGTATTTGTCATTTATGTATGTAGAGAGTTCAATTTATTCCTTAATTTAGCCTAATACTTTAGTAGAAGATGTATTATTTTAAATTAAACCGGTTGACAAAGTCTTTGTCATCTTATTCACTAAATTGATACATTTTCTAATAATATTGTCTATCAATAATAATATGATGGTCTTCTGGGCGACCTAACCTCAATAGCTTAATCTTCAACATCAATATTAGTAATATTTCTAAAATGTTTTCTATTATTAAATATTTTCAAACAATTAATTACACTGCACTAATAATATGTGATTAAATACGTTACCAACAATGAAATGAACCTAATACATTTATAACTCACCACAGTATATATTGTAGCGTATTTTGTATATTGTATATATTGTAGTAACAAATAATACACATTCTGTTAACTTACTGTACATGCCCGTTTGTCTGCAGTTTAGTAGATAATTTACACAAAGCAAAAGTTAATCTTAAGTAAAGTCTTTAAGTTAAGTGCCTCCCTCAAAGCTTCAAAATCAGTATGTTGGTGACCACCGTCCTTTGTCCCGGTAGTCCCGGTTTTCTTTCACAGCAATGAAAATGAAAGATGCTGAATATCTAACATCGAATCAGCATGTATACTGCCAATTATACAATTAAAATGAAAATTAATGGAATTAATGGCAAGAAACTATATTTTCCTCACCGATCTATTTATCTACCCGCTTATATCAAAATACAACCTTAAATTAGTTTTTGACTCGTCTCCATACCTGCTCTTACAAAAAAGTTAATTAAAGGCTTAATTGATGTTTTGGGTTGGATTTGATAACTACATCTGTTTTCATCTTCCCAGTATGAGGATTTTATTGTAAAGGGCCTGAAAATAAAAATAAAATATTTTACATATTTTAAGTCATTACAGTATTTGTTCATTATATTAAAAAAGACATATGTTGTGAGGATATGCTGCATTCTTATGTATGTAGACATTTTTCCTGTACGAAATCTGAAAAAAAATTATATCGACTCATTAGTTAATAAAATGAGAAAAATATTAAAACAACGAAATAATTGAGATGTCAATACATTTTGTTTACAGGTAAGTTAATAACAATATTGTTTTAATTAGTTTTTTTATAACTGAGTTTTAAGCTACGTTTCTGAAATAAAACAAACACAATTGCTCAGTTCTTTGATAAAAACGGTTTAAAGTTATACAAACTTTAACTATGTATAAGTTTTTAACAAAATAAGGAATTACCAGAGAAAATTTTATTTGTAATGTATAATCTAAAAACAAGTTTCATGACTATTACTATAACAACCACCTGTAGTATAGATTAAGTTTACTAGCATAATTTATTCAAAACAAGTTTAGGTTATCCTTAGCTTAAAACAATATAAATTATTTAAAATAGTACTTCAAACTGGGTTCCATTTAAAAGTTTGATAAGGAAATATTAAAACAAATTATTTCATTTGAGTCATTTTGGTACAATTCTAACCTCCATAGAAATATAGAAGAATGTTTTCGTCCATACTCGTCAGATCGCCAGTTCATTTGAACACATATTGGTAAACAAAATTAATTAATTTGGAATAAAGTTGAGTGAAATAAAAAAGAATTGATCTTTACATTGCTAATTAATTATTAATCTTAATAATATGTACTATTACAGCAAACGAAATTTTAAGTAAAAAGACTTACTCCTACATAAAGTATTTTTCAATTTGAAATAATGTCTGGGCCTACAATTGCTGCAATACACAATAATAACAGGAAAAATATTTGTGAGAGCTTACATTATTTAAAATAGGGAAATAATTTATTTGAGTCTAGACCCATATAAACATTTATAATTTATGTAGATCCAGAATATTATTATTATTACTATCAATAATATTAATTATTTATTCCATACTCGAAAGTTAACATGTAGACTTTATGATTCGTTCTTCTTGATATAAATTGGTTTCATAATTCATTAAGGTTATCTTACTGAAATGAAATTTACTCAGCAATAGAATAAAACTGAATGTTCATTCGTACAAAAGAAATGTAGTTAGAATACAGAAAGGTAATGGAGACAATAGATGAGTCACGGAAGGGATATTTTATTCGAAAACAAATAAGTACTGCACTTCCAAGAACTCTCGATCCTAACAATGCATCTTTGTCTATAGATGTTTTACTGCATAATAACTCTAACGTAAAGTTACTCTGGAGTTAACCTTATATACACACGGAAAATGGCACCCACATTGTATCTAGAAACACGACAGCGTTCCGTCTATATGGTTAAAAATGTTTAGTTTGGTATTACTGTTTTCGCTTTAATCCAGTGGCTTAAGATATTTACTGGCCAAAATATACGGTTGAAATTATTTGGGAAATGGGCATATAAATTAGACACAAACATAGAATTTTCGCTATCTTTCCACCAAGCTTTCGATAACAATATTTCGTTTTCAACATAATCCAATATACTTTTTACTGTGGTTGGTTATTACTATATTGTTAACCTGATCCTGATACAGAAAAGGAAATTTTTAGTAATTATTATTTGCAACTTATTAATTATTAGACTCCGTGTAAAAAAGGGTTATTGTAATATTTATCCTTTATAAAAGTTATGTCATATTACGTTTTATGAAAAGAAAAAACTGGTAAAGTGCTTCTCGGGGTTTAAGGTTGTACAAGACCGCTTGAGTAAAGGAATCGAATTCAGCGAACGGAATCATTCCTAATAAACGTTCGAGTGCGATTATAGTAATTTTAGTAATAAACATGTAATAAAGTTCCAAAGTATGATCAGTAGTTAATAAAATGTCGTCCAGACGTTTTCTTGTTAACACACTTTGCATTCATTTGCTTACTGTTTTGTAGTTTTTTTGAAGTCTTTCTTAAAATCCATCCAGGGTAGACATATTATAGAATAATAAAGAAATAAATTCGATGAAAAAAAAGGAATGAATTTTTAAATTGTTGACACATTAAAAGATAAAATTTGAAAAGGTTAACATCCACATATATAACTTCAAAGGTTAAGTAAAAGTACTTGAAAATTCTGCCCTTACTCCCTTGTTATTAAATACCAATCTAAAGCTAAAAGGTACCGCCACTAATTGAGAGAACAGATACAATAATTTATAAACAATTTAAAATCAAGCTTTGGCATACATATCAGTTTCAAAAAATATCGTTTTACTAATTAAAATAAGCTACATATATTAGCTGATTAAAGATGTCCACTGATGGTAAAATAATCAGTTGTTTGCTATAATATTTTTACGAACATCTGAATTTATACTTTGAAATAATTATTTGTATTTCAGTTTGTAGGCCTCGGTTCAAATATAGGCCTAAAACTTGTGTTTTTTTAAACCTTTATCTTGATTTATATTATAAATTTATTCATAAATATAAATATTTCATATAAATAAATATATTTTTCATAAATATGAAATATAAAACATTTCACCATTAAGAACCCATTATAAAAATATGTCAGTTTCATTGATTATAGTGTCTGTATTATTCTCAACAAATTGATCTTGGAATTCCCTTAATTTCAATGGTTTTACACCAACACAGTATTGTTTATAAAGATGTAAATTGTTATTATTTACCAGTAATTCAAGTAAAGCTTTGATGTTTATTTCAGGAACTATTTACTTTTGAAGCCTATTGTACTCAACCACATATAAATAGGAACAAATTGCAATTTGGAAAAATGTGTTTATGATGAGCTATTGCAATAACTGAAGTTCTCATTGAAAGACTAATTACACTAGGCATAATATACTGTATATTAAAAATATACTAAATTAAATCAATAAAAGTTTTTATCGTTAAACAATTGAATGTCTTCAGTATCAATAATGTTTATTTAGTAAATTAAGTCGGACGTTGTGGAATAGGTGGTACAAAATTAAAATGTATTTTGATTTCATTTGTCCTGCAATCAAAACTCCTGCATATTGATTAAATGTTTTCAATATTACGTTAAATTAAGTGTATGCAATTGGTGTCGTTTTCAATATTTCTGTGCCAAGGTGATGACGTTGATAAACAACTGTTTAAATAAATATATGTTTTTGTTTACATCACGTGACATACATGCGTAGTAAACTACCAAACAGTTGCTCGTTGCTATTAAAAGTTACGGAAAATAGTAAAGTATATTTTATTTTTTCCCTCTGACATAGGATCAAATAGATTTGTCCTTCAGTTGAGTAGCAAACAGTAATGAGATACATGTTTTATTTCATAGTACACATTTCTTAATCCGTTTTATAATACAATAGATAATCTTAACAACGACACAGTATTCAGTAAATAAAGCGAAGCCAATGTATATATTTTCTGAATGATGTCACTGATTTTAATTTATACAAATTTAATAAATAGAACTGAAGTCCTACATGTGCTGCAACCAATGAAGTCTTCAATTATATAAGGGACGGTAATTTATGATGACGTGATTGTGAAGAAACTTAAGTTTCTAATGTATGAGTTACCATGTATAACATAATTTACACAAAATAGTTAGGGCGTATGTCAACAATATATCTAGCAGTTCAAATTGTGTCTAGTTTGGAGGTTAAAGGTATTTATTTTACAAAATTATTTGTTTTGTTTATAACAAATTTGGATGATTAGTATATTTATATGGCAATTTGATGTTTTTTCATGTTTATTGCATATTGAAGCTCAGTGACCCAAAATATCATTAAACGTAGGATCGTGTTATTAGCGAATTTAGAGGAAAGGTGAGCTACGTGTAGTGACTCTCATGTTAAGACCTAAGGACGGGAGTGGTATATGGCCACTGATCATGGTCCCCAGAACACGGTTTGAGGTGTCATTAAATTGTATACGTGTTCGCTCTCTAATGGCTGAATTTTACGTCCGATTTGGTTCAAAATCGGTACACACGTATGTTTTATAAGCCGCTCGGACGAGTTCGTTAGCCAAAAAACATCCAACAACCGGAAGCACGTTTTTGACAGGAAGTAAAAAATGTTTGAGACTTTTCGTAGTAGATGAAACAATTACATTATTTTGCACATTTTACACAATCTTAGAGCCCGTCAGGTTCCACTAAAATCTATCAAAACTTAAAATGCCATAAAAGTACCCGTTTTAAATCCACGTAGGGTATTTAACATGGAGGCACCCGGGATGCTAACTCACTCGGGAATCGAGTTTGGTCACTGCGAGCAAAGCGAAGGGGTCCACAATCCGAGACAGCAAGATTGTGGAGCAAACTCATAAAGAGCAGTAAACAATCCGTGCCCACAAGGGCGAGGTGCAAACTCGTAAAGCACTTGTTGGGCTCAGGTACAAACAAATTTAACTAATATATTTCGTACACGCAGGCAGCTATTCGACGCCTTGAAATCCTAAAACATATGAACTTAATTTTGGAAATTCGCTCAACTCATGTCAGCGGTTCAGCTGCGTGATTAAATTATTTTTGTTTTGGAATTACTATTCTTAAATTTAATGGCCACATTTGGGATCAACTAGACCCAAAATCCCTCTCATGTGACTTTTAGTTCAATCGCGCTTAAACTTTTAAAGTTATATTGTTTATGTTACAAAATATATTCCACATGTTATTTGTAATTTTGTTCAAAATAAATACGAAAATTACTAAAAAGTCCAAAAAATTAGGCCAAAGGCTCCGGGTTTTTAGATTTAAACCTAAATGAAGAGGACTGCTAATTTTATTTAATCGGACATTTTTGCCCCGATATCTAAACAATTAATTTTATTACGTAATTAATATGTTAGGACAGGCTTCTGGTAATGAAAGGTTTCGTAGAAAAGGGCTTTATTTAAAGATATCAAAACTATCAATTTTTTAGGATTTTTCAATATGAAGTTTTTAAAATATTCTAAAACACTGATTCCACCCTCTACTTCCGAAAGTACTAGAGCTAAAATTTAGAACAAAATCTGTGTTGTTCAAGTATAAAGCTATATGTTCTTCAGTCATGGTGTGTAAAGTTTTATTAGCAGTAATAGTATGTTTCAGAGTCGTTACCTCCATTTACTAATATCCACCAATGTATAATTTGATTCCGTAAAACTTTCGGAACCCTGGGCCCGCGAGTCAAACTCGTACTTCTCTGGTGTAATCGTTCTAGAATAACCATTTATGGTTCCATTTAAAGAACTGGTATTTATAAAGGATGTTTATTATTTTTTCGTAAAACGAGTTGAGTTTGAAATTTACTTCAATTTTCGTTCACACTTGAATTTGTTTTCTTCTTTTAACAAACAATTCAACTTTAACATTATTCTTATGAGAGAAATGGAGTGTATGCACAGTAAAACAATTTACAGTACTTCATTATGTTTTCTTTATAAAATATAGAAAAGCCTCTCCTTGTCTGACTAACCATTTACATTTTTATAAACCACTGATCCAATTTGCATGTACTTTATTTGGAAAGTTTAGGTAAAATATTAATCAAAATTGGATAAATAAATTCCAAGATTTAATAAGAATATTATTTCAAGATATTAATTACAATTTTCAATGATATTTTTAATCTCTTAATATAACTTATTAATTTAAATTACAAATGTCTTTCATTTTGTGTATGCTTACCATAAAAAAAGTCAAAAAAGTAAACTGTGTCCCATACATATGTATATTCTACTGACATATTGGACAGTTGATGTTTGTTAAATGGTTTATTTCACATTTTAAAACACAAAGACAAAAATACGCATTTAAAGTGTGTTCCTGTACTATGCGAATATAGCACTGTAATTATAAAAATAATATCCTCATCTCTATGCATACAGTAGGCCTACATATCTGCATGACTAGTTTCGTCGTGAGAACACCAAGTATGCTATACATTAAACTTAATTGTAATTATTACATTCATAACAATTTGAAAAAATATTAATAAAAGTAAATTTAAAAAACACAATAAAATGTTTTGTAATTTTAATTGCGCCATAACACAAGAGAAATAAATATTACTAGAACAAATATTTGACAATAAATGCATTTACTACAAATTTAAACATAATGTTGAATAAATATTATAAACTAATAAATAATTGTGTAAAGAAACTTGTTTTTTGTGTCATTGGAATGACTGTTATAAGGAGGTCAATAAGGTTTGTATTGAGCATTCCTCTAGTATCTCATAGAGCAGTAAACGTTAAATCAATCCAGATAAATTAATTGCAAACGTCAAACTTTGTGAAAGATGTCTGAATAACGAGCCTACATATCGCACGTCATCAAGTATAATTAATAGTCGAGTTATCTTGGATATATTTTACGTGTTCTAATCCGTAGCTACGAGGGTTACGATTGGGATTGACAAATGTACCAGCTGTACCACTGTTCCACTGAAAATTTGGTTTCTGTTTAGTTAAGTAATGACACGAATTATTATGTACTGATTGTATTCATATAGTACTTGATGTTCGTATAGTACTCTGCTGCGCTTACCTACTCTTACTATATTTGGTACTACGTATAACAGATTAGTACTAATCTTACTATATTTAGTACTACGTATAACAGATATTACCCCTTGTGTACAAGGTGTTAAAAACATCATATAGAACAGTCTCTCCACTTCAAGAAATTGTAACTAGAATAGAGTTTTGAAGATTTATTAGAGATTTACTCCACCGCCAGAAAGAGTAAGATTTACTTACGTACACACTTGATGTTCCGTTAAACAGTAAATAGTAAGCAAGAGTTATTTCTTAAACAATAGGATAAGCTAAATAATAAACAAACAGAAAGCAATAATTTCAAATTATGTTATAAGACAAGAAATTCTATACTAAAGAACAATTAATTTCAACCATTTAAACTAAAATGGCGGGCAATTTAACTCGATCCTTCACTGTACTGGGCACATTTTTAGTATGATCTCCTCGAATTTAGTACATTAAATTTTACAATAGGTTAAACATATCGGAATATCATTTGCTTATTCAATCAGAAATTATTTTATAGCTGATTTTTATAAAAATGCCGACCACACTTTCTTAAAATAGGAAGTGATCGTCTTAATTTAATTGTTAAATTGAGTGCCCTCACTAAATTTGATTGAAGTAAGACCAAAAATTTGGCAGATAAAATCCATTTTGGCTTGAGTGGTCCACATTTTTTCTGTCTTGACAATACTTTTAAAATTAGGTATCACATTACTGTTATTTTATGTTTAAAAACTTTGAGTTACCTCCTCTTAACATTCTGAAACAAATAAACCGAAATCGAATTAAGAAGAATAATCCTACCTGAAATGATATCCGAAAAGGGAACTCAAATAATAATTTATATATATGAAATGTAATGAAAAGTTTAATTTACATTTTCACTTAATTTGGCCTTATAATAAATGGCCATTTTGGTTAAGGCGGTCCAAAAATAATTTGGTTTACAGCAAAATGATTTGTTAAGAAAATCTTTAAAATTTAATTTTAATGACTATGGGATACATTTGATTTTTTTTAAGTTTGCCTCCCTCTCCAAGCTCTGAATACCAAAATAGAAAAACATGGTTTAATAAACAGCCCTTTATGACGACAAATAGGTCTGAAATCTACGTTTAGTAATCTTAAAGAAATACAAAATTTCAAAGTGGTGAAAAGAGTGCTGTACTTTTCAGGAACTTTGTCCAGTGGTAAGCTATATTTTTTTAAATTTCCCATAAAACAAATGCTAGGCTTAATTATACTGAAACATAATTACTAATTACTCAGACTTGCAGTATTAATAAATTTGCAGTATCTTTTTTATACATGTGAATGTGGTTGTTTCCATTGCACCACCAATAAATCTAGAATACAAAATTGTATTTATGATATAGATTTCATTCCTGACAAAATTTTAAAAAATATTTAAATTTATAAAAACTAACCTACATTTAAAATTTTAGGACTACACCACTTTTGTTAAAATAAATAGAAAATGAATTACCATCTTCAACGTTTATATAACGACCACTTTTATAACCTCAACTTTGAACTAAAAACACGACTTAATAAAAGAGTAAGAGTATTGGAATAGCTACAACGACGGAGTAAATTGTTGCAAGATCGTGATGTATAATTTTTAAAGATTTCCTAGAAATTGTATGCATCGGTTGTTGTGAAAACTATCTGACACTTGAAACCGTGCTTTTGCTGAGGTGTAAGAAGATCTATAGGCTACTTGTTCTAATGTTTCTACGGACGTTTTAAATTCGTCCATCTATGGCACTCACATTGTGTGCCGTTCCCATGGAAACCGGACCCGCAGGTTAGAAAGCTCATAAAAGAGCTGAATAAACGTTTAAAATGTACCATATATGGTGACTATATTTAATAACTTTTAAATTTAGAATAGGCTAAACAAGCAAACAAATGTATCTGAACGAGTTATATCAACCCTTGCCTTTTAGGTTTGAGGTCAAGTCCTTACTGCAGTACGTAATTAAATCCCCTAAAATATTACTGTATGTCTAATGGGTCCTCTTTCTGCCTGCCTCTTTCTCCTTAACACAAATTAACTCTATTCTTTAAAACATATACATAAAATCAATCAATCGATAATATTTATTTAAACAAAACCTAAATCCACTGAAAACTGATCAACAAAAAACAAAAAAAAATAGTGTGCTTAAGACCACACGTTGGAAGTGATAACTTCTATGACCAATTTATATTTTTTTGTCCGTACTAATATTAGAGGAGGAGGAATAAGGATAAAATAATTTAAAACATTAATGACTTTGCTGACTTTGGTATTTAATATACATATAACACAAATATCATATATATATATACATACATACTATATCTCGAGCGGTGACGGTCGCGAGTTTGATGCTTTTTCCTCTCCCAATAAGAAGTGCTATGTAGTATATTCGCGTTGCGTACATACATATATATATAATACATACTATATCTCGAGTGGTAACGGTCGCGAATTCAATGCTTTTTCCCCAAGCAAAAAGTGCCCAACGCCGCTAAAGAAGTTTTCACTTCAATAATAAGTTAATTACATTTTTTAAGGCATTATGTGGGCAGTTTTAATCCAAAATACCAGAAATGAGTTCTCTTATTTTAATTTTCTCGTATAAATTTATAGCCCAAAAATAATATAGATAACCTGGTATACATATGTTTTTTAGTTCAAAAACAAATTAAGTAAAATAATTATGTATTTGTATAAAAAAAAAATTTCTGTTTAAGTAAAGATTATGTAATAAAATGGTATTGCTTTTTCGACTTTTTGTGTCGGGGGCCCATCGAAACATCTGATAATGGACCCACAGATAGGTGTAGGAACCTGCATCCACCATCTCTGAACCTGCCATGTTTAATCAATATTTTTAATAGCAGCCCTAACACTTATCATGCAAACTTAACTTTAGTAATACCTCTCAATTGAAGGGAATTACCATTTGTTGGCTTTAGTGTTTTCTACAAGAACAACTAAACGAAAAATTCTCAGGAAGGAAATGTTTGAGAGTCGGCGGTTCCATTCTTTTGTCTCCACCACCAATGTAAAACTTATTCCGTCGTGATTATCGATATAAAACGATAGTAGTTTGAGATTGAGTATTTTTAGTTAAATTTTCGGACAGCTAACAGTACGGAAAACTGCGCGCGCATGCTAGTAAAATCCGGACTTTTTCTGTTTATCCATTCAAGACTAAGCATTTATGGCTCATTTAAAAAACTTGTAAATTCAAAGGATTTGTTTGAGTTTTTTTCATATATTGATTCTATTTGTTTACAGGTAACGATAGTATATTTTCAAAAAAAGAAAAACGTCAACATGTTTCCTAAAATTAGACGTAAACTATAAAGGTCAGAAAAAATCTTCTAACAGAAATCTTCTTTAACATTATGTGTATAAATAATAGATCAAATATTGTGGAGGCGTAGCTACTTGATATTTACTGAAGGCTACGGTATACTGAAGGAAACAGTATATGCCTATGTGGACAATGTACAAACAAAATGCATTAACAAAGGTCACAATAGTCTATTCTACTGAAAGTGCTTAGTAAAGAAGAACAACGCACATCATAGAAACTGGTTTTAATTACAAGGTAACGCAAAGTGTCATTTAAGTACTCTAACACAGCGACATGCAACAAACTGGTTTAATGGAAGTTGTTTTAACAAGATTTACTTTGACTTTAGCAAACAGTAATCGTGTAATCATTTAAGATATTTTATAGATCGATTTACTCACTACTTGTCAAAAAACCGCACTTTTTGTATAAGAAAAAAGTTATTTTTATTTATTTATTTATGACATAATGAAGTTGTGAAGCGTACGAAAACCGAACTTAAGTTCAAACCTGGGCAAATGTTAGATTGAACTGAAGTAAACTTGGACGTCCATACCAACCACTATTTGCTAGCTTTTTTTAAACCTATTAACTTATTAAAAGCACAATTACGCTGGTTGTTTATTAACTTAGACACTTCCAAAATAGTATTAAAATGATGATACTTTTTATTACTGCAATTTTTTTCTTGAATAACCAGATATTGTCTATGATATCTATATATGTAAAATCCAAATACCACTCTCCCCCCTCCCCTAAAAGTCCCCTCATGTATCTCTTTAGAGTCCTAAAAGTGGACATGATTTGCGTACCTGACTCTAAAGCTTGAGGTCCCAGGTTCTAATCCGGATGAAGACTTTTGCAGTTGGAATACAAAAAAGTTAATTGTCATACAACGATAGCCATAAAACAAAACCAAAACAACCTCATCTCTATCTATCTCTTTCGCTCTTTCTTCTTCTATTTCACTCTGTACATTTCAGAAATATCTTGCTTGTAATTAGGAACTCGGGTAGAAAAAGTCTGTAATTACAAATTCCTGCAAACCCTGTCAGAAAGTGAAATAAATACCAAGCAAATATACACCGACTTTCTCACGCATCCACGTACAAGACTTTCTCTGCGCATGTGTAGAAGTGGTTTTAGTTACTCTAATGGGTTATTGCAGTCGTTATAAATGTAGAAAATATTACCCTCTACGTTATATTCGGCATGGAGTGAGAGAGAGAATGCGTAAGAGTAACAGCGTCGTAAGTTTTGAGAGTAAATAAAGC
>JAGFPH010000001.1:458652-482150 GCA_018207615.1 Philaenus spumarius
GCCCTGAAAACTTGAATATAGACTTAGTAAGACCTTTGTTTAGCTATTCAGTTTCCTTATTAGGTTTTCTGCATCATGAGTTTGGCGGTGTCTGGTATATTGAAAAACGACCGCCCTATAAACTCTTAATCAGATCATACAGACTCAGTCAACGGAAAGAGGACTTTCTTCGCCAGGGTGTCTGCTCTTTTATTTCCGACGATTTCGCTGGGTAATCATTCTAGCGTTATCTTATAACAACAGAATATTTATCAGTTTGTAATTCGTATGATTAATAATGTAATACAAACATTCCCCAGGGTCCTAACTATCTGATTCAGTGACACAAGATTTCTGACTTGAACCACAAAGAAAAGGTCACACTTAGAATTATCTAGTATATATACATGTTTGAACGTATGACTCATGTTAAACAAACACATTTTACAGCTGTCATTTTCCATCTCAAAGTGATTAGACCTCACATGATCCTCACATATTTTTTAAGCTGCTGTGGCAGAATGTGTTATGCTTGCGTCAAGTTGCTATGCTAACCTCCGACCACATAAAAAACTTATTCGACTCAAATGTCTAAATGGAATAAGAAAGGTGTTTCACATATCCATGGTATTAGCAGTTTGAATAAAATAACTGCCCAGTATATACTAGTTGTTAAGTGTAGCAGTGGGGTAATTTGATTTGGCAACACTTCTCAGTCGTGGAAAAAGTTTCGCCGATTATAGTAATGTCTGGTAATTTACTACAGATTTCTGTGTTACAGAGTTAATGGAGGGCTCTCTGAGTACCTGATATTTTCTCTGTGAACCAACACAGTTGTATAGGGTTGAATCTAGTTTCACACAGTGCGGTAACCACTTCCACGCCTTCATTATTCCGATTGGGGGAAAATAAATACCTTAAGCCAAAACAATCCCTTTGTTGTTTACAAACCAGATTAATTTCACTTTCGTTACTTTTTATGTCATAGTAGACAAATGATATTAACAGAGTTTTAAATTTATTCGCAATTTCTAATGAATCTAAGTTCTGCGAATAATACGTATGAGATATAAAATGGCATAAAAACTACGCACGTCCTTTAAGCTGATCTTCTCCTACCTTATGATAATACACAACGTACACTTGAAGCAAAGAATTGTAAACAAACCCACACGATTCAAGAAAATATTGATAGGCTAAATTCTCTGGAATCAGTTATATAGTGAAAATGTTTGATATTCATACAATGTATCTTCTCCGCAGATTATATTTCCAAGAAAGAGCCTACAAGCGTTGGTAATACATTAACCAAGTCGTGTTGTGGAATTGAATACGTAGAAGTGGATGTGGCTGGCTATTTACGGGATTGGTTACCAGGCCACAGAGGATGTTCTATAAGAAGTGAAATCCTGGTTTGCTGGAAAAGGTATACAAGTAATATGTCCTTCATACTTTCTTTGGTTTTCAAATTATAAAGTTATCAAAGCTTAAATGTTTTTGTATTGAAAATGTTGTAATATCTCAATCGGTTTAAATTTTTGTATTAATAAACTTTACAGATGAAACGTTGTTGATTTCTTTTCACATTCAGTTACTATTTTGCTGCTTACAAACTGTCCAAAATTATTTAATAATATACAAAACCATTGTTTTCATGTAGGGGGCGTCAGAACTAAACCGATAAGACTATATGTGTTTGTTTAATAATACCAACTGTGAAAATTTTAAGATGTATAATGGTGCACTTTATTTGCAAAAAATGTGTACAAGAATTAGCTATTAGGTTTTATAAAATAATACTAACCAAATTCCTGCACTCGCTCTTCTTAAAGTGGCCGATAATTTAAGTATAATGGTTTATGGACTTACATATAAACAAGAATAGGTAACTATTACACCCAAAGGCTACAATTCAAGCCTACACATAATTGTTTTTATTAATTTGTCCTTTGGGCAAAAGGTACCTAAAATGTGAACTTTTCATTATGTATTTTGATTTTGATTTAACCATCCTTAAACTATTTGAAGTTTTTTAATTTTATTATTGAAAATCCATCATGATTTCTTAAAAAGCCCTTCGTAGAGTCAAATTAATCATTATTTATTTTTCGTAAAACTCTAGTTCAAAATACGATTCGTTTTTGTAAAACCGGATTAGATATAAGGTTGATAACTTATTTACCAAGCTGTTTTATCAATTATATTACTAACAATGAGTTTGTTTGAAGAGTTTCCTATTTTTTATCTAGTTTCCCTGTAAAAATAAAACTTATGTGGATTTTCTGCAAATAGGCATTGTAACAACACAAACATCGTTAAAATTTTCTTGGTGGAACTCTGGAAATAGGCGTTTTAAAAAAAACCTAAGTTACCTCTTTATACATAAACTAGTGCACCTGCCAATGCTTCGCTATTGCTTGATTTAATCTTCACGGTGGTTATCCTATTTCATTCCTTTGACTTAAGTAATCCTTTGCAAATGTTTTTTTATATCAATTACGAATAATATCAAATAATTTTAGATTTATAGTTTGTAGGAATTTAGTGGAATTTATATTTGTTGTATAGGGGTAGCTACCCTATTTAAATCACTTGGTTTGTAGTGACGATATTCTCTAATCAAATCCTGGTACTAATATGTGTAAATTGTGGATTTTAGTAAAATTAGTTGAGTAATTTTTGAGAATATAGAAAAAGTAAGTTGATTATTTTTTTAATTTTAAGGGTAGATATTCCATTTCATCAATTTGACTTAAGTAATCAAATTGCAAATAGTTTTGTTTGTCCCTTAAAAATAATATTACATCATTTTAACTTTATAGTTTGTAGAAAGTTAGTTTAATTTATATCTGTTGTATAGGGGTAGCAACCCAATTTCAACCCCTTTTAATTGTGAATCTAAACCATCCAGTGAGAGCCATTCGACAGTTAGATAGTGCATTTGGTAGATAGTGTGAATATTAGATGTCTCAACCAGGTGAAGGATCAAACACTCGATAGTAGTCGCCATTCTGTCAAAGAAATTGACCAATAACAGACAACGAAAAGGATTCCATGATCGAAGAGTACCTAACCTCATCCCTTTGATGTCATGCTGGTGCTGTGTAACAGACGAGTTTAATGGTGGTATTGATTGGCTTCTCTCACTGCGAAATGGACTATCGAGTGTTTGAAGGCACTCCCATCCAGTAAACCACTGAAACACACACACAAAATTTCATCAAAATTGGTCCAGCCGTTTAGGAGTTCAGTGACACACATACAGAAGAATTATATAATATGCTACTGCTAGGTCTTAAGTTATTTTTAAGAAATTGCTTTTTTTAGTGAATAAAAAGGTAGGTCTAGAATTTGCTTGATTTGTCAAGGATTCTTAGTTGCAGCTTGGGAGATGGTATGAATAAAGAGCTATAAACGTCTAAGTTTCAAAGTAAAGCTTAGTTGAAAGATCTTTCTTTTCTTCCGTGTCGTAAGTCTGAACTTGTATGTAATTGAACATAAGAAAACGAAAAATTTAACTGATTTAATTGAGCCTTAAAGTTTAAAGGAAAAAGTCTGTAACAATAATTTTTAACTTAAAGTTATTAAAAAAACGTTGTATACGGAGTTATTATTTGGGTACTATGTTTAATTTATAGGAAATTTAATGCTCTTTCAAATGGTATTACTTTCCATGTCATAACTACATTAGTGTGGTTTTTATCGTCAAACTAATAGTACCAAGTCGTGTAATTTGAAAAAATCACAAAATACGCCATGACATCTAAACGGTTAAGGTCAGATAAGGGCTTGCATACATTTTTTGTTCCTTTTGATAAGTAGAATCAACTGTTAAAATTAATGTAGTCAGTACTGACTCACCCTGTATATTAACCAAGCATCTATGTATACTAAAAACAATCTTTTTTTAAGAAAAAACTATTAATATGTTTTTAGAGAAAAAAGATCCTTCAGATTGAATTTTCAGAGAACTGTTAATTTAAAATACCTTCTGGTTAATTCTATGATTTTTTATTGCTTATAGTTTTACGAATTCATATCATTTTTAAAATACATCTGTTAAATTAACAAAATGCATAACGTTGATTTCAATAACGGAGCTATGCTTCATATATATTGCTGCAGTCAAGATTAAAGTATTAAACGCATATGCTTTGAGTAGTATGAAATTGAAATATGGCATTTCCTCTGTTTACGGCAGTTTGACAGAATTTAGTTCGTTTTACTGGGAATACATACAGCAGCAGAATACTTTTATAAGCGTCCTAGAACGGCATGCCAATAAATTCAAATTGTAACTTACTTTTGAATCAATCTGTACTTATTCCTTGTTTTGTTTATTTTCTCCCTTCGAGCCCCTAAGCTAACTCTGATAACAGTTGTCGTATCGCGGAGAGTAATTGATGTATGAACCCATAGTGATACTACAATCAATCTCTATGACTTACAGTTTGAAGTTTATGGCATACCACGCCTTAGATGTGACCTTCATATGTCATTCAGAAAGTACTGTCATGACTCACACATGCTTTAAAAACAACTATTACTACGATTTCACGATTTACGCGGGAGATTGAACTTTTATAATCTATTCAGTGGAGAAAGGTCTCATGCGTGGGCCATGGACATCAAAGTAAGATTATATAGTAGTTTTCTTTAATGAGTTCGTTTGAATTGAAGTCGAGTTCAAATACATAAATTGGTAATATACCCTAACTTATCTGTATAAACACAAACTTGCAATAAGGTATAAAGGTGATACTTTTTAATTAAGTTTCACAATTTGCACAAGAAACCTTCATAAGAACACCTAAAATAAGATTAAGTATACTCTGGGATATACACAATACAGATTTAATCCAATATGAAGGGAAATAAATGTATAAACTAATAGACGCACAAAAATAAATAACATAAAACTACAGTTTAACCACAGAGAAAATAATTTATTTAGAACCCACTGCTAAATGTTTTACGCCAAAATACACGAATGAACAGTTACTAATATACCAAGCGCGACTACCGAGATAATGTAGCCAATTCTATAGTAAGAACGAAGGAGTAAGGAAACACAATTCTAATGTGGCAAACAGGTCGCTCGTTTTTTGACACGCGTTATATTAAGGTGACCAGACGTCCCGTTTTTGACGAGACAGTCCCGTTTTAGCCACTTCTGTCCCGCTGTCTCAAAAATTTCCCAGGGGACGCCCAAATGTCCCGCTTTGGTGGAATATAAGTTGTTATCTTAGAACATTAATTTTAAAGTAAAGACCTGCTAATAAATGGTGAATTGAAGGTTTCACTCATTTTGATACCAAACAGATTCCTAGCAAGAACTTGAAAACTCTCATAGAACTCTTGCTTAGTCTTCCTGGAACAAATGCCCTTGTAGGTAACTTCTAAATAATTTTTGGACAGAGAACAAGTCTCAACTCAAGATTGAAACAGTGAAGGCAATGCTTTTATTGAAATGTAATGTTGGTTTAACGAGTGAAAAGTTTTATCAACAAATCAAAGACGACTCATGTTTGTTAAATAACTTTCTGCAGAAAAGTACAGCAGTGACAACGTGAAATGAAAATAGCAAAAATAAATGCTTCTTCAGGACTTTGTGAATTTGGGAAAACGAAAAGCTCTTTTTTAATTTAAACCCATGGACCAAATAATTACATTATAATTTAACAATTTATGAACATGCAAATTTGATTATGTTAATACTGTAATATTATTTTTTGTGTTCCCATAATAATAAAGTACCGTTAATGAAGAAACAGTTACTATACCTTACGGATATATTCACTCTAACCTTCTAATGACAAGGTGTTTGTGTAACGTTTTGGTCTCTCAGAAATGTCTTCACCTTAGTTGTACCTTTCTTACTTAAGTTAAACATCTGGGTAGAATAACTGGGAAGTAGAATAAAAACGCTACTACATAATGGCTGTAGATGTAGACTGCATTGTTTCAAATGTTATACGGTTTAGTGCGTGGGTGTGTTGGTAAACTGTATATTATGATGTATGAGCAGTGAGTGAAGAGGCCGCAGATACAATGTTAGCCAATCATACTAATCCAATGTTGCTGTAAGAGTTGATTAAGGGTCTGCTGTAGTGACGGCCATCTTGGATTTTAATCCCATAAGAGCAATGTTAAATTTCAAACCATATATTTCGTTGATTTTTGTATCATAAAATTGTTTGCAAGGTCTCATTTTAAGCACAGTCACAATACGCATCCGTTTTGCATTTTACATTTTTTTAAATTTCTTCATTTGTCACATAATTGACAGTTTTGAAGTACCAAGTTTGAACTTTTTTCTTTACACAATACAAAATTTATAATTAAAAGTGAAATGCAAGCCGGATCCGCAATTTTATAAAGAATATTCAGTTTTTTTTTCAGCACTCAATTACAAAAGATGGATTTGTATGCTTTGAAATGAGGCAATGTCAAATCACTCAGCTGCAAAAAACTGCACTGTTGAGATAGGGCTATAGAGAGAAGCGCTTGCGTTTCCGGTTGCTTTCTCGTTTACTGGAGCAGACCCTTAAGCAATTCATACACTTCCAACAGGAGCACCATCTTGTTATGTAGGGCAGATCTTCCAAGCGATTTCGTGACAACTTCACTTACGAATTGGTGCTGGTAGAGGTAGCCAATTTCACTTACGTTACATTTTGCTGAGGTCCTCACATACTGAAAATTTTCATTTGATTTGTATGTTCCTAGATTCTAACATTAAGCAGAGTTTTTAGCAGTGAAACCTCTAAAAAGCAGCTCAATAATTTATTTAAAACTGACCTGTTAGCGTCATCATCCCACCGTTCCTGCTGATCATGAGAATGGTTACGGTTTATTATGCCTTTTTAACACTACAGAATCTGTAAATGTTTGGTTTACAATGTAAGCGTTTCTTTTTTTTACACCATACTATAGATTGTGTAGTAGGTCTATATAAATGTAGACCTTTTTAGGCTGTGTTAGCAAATGTTTCAAATTATATCCCCATTTTTTCGAAGTCTGGGGAAGACCAGTTCATTTTCCTGGTTATAAACATCCTCTAGTTCTTAAGTGCTTTACCAAACGTAATAAGTCGTTTCTGTACTTAGCATTTGAAAATCTTGCTGCAATGTTACAACAGATCCCGTACATGATAGCCATTTTGTAACACTATAGTATCAACTGTTCTTATGTTATAGGCCTAACAAAATGTTTGACCAAAACAAAACTGAGTAAGTAATGCTTTCAGTGTTGTAAATGGCAAATAACAATGCAAAGGAAACAACACTTCTTTTTTATTTTTTTTTATTGATCTTGTATTTTGATGAACGTAACTAACATATAACAGAATTTGCAATGTTATAATAAAAGATGGATATGTTTTGTAAATAGGTTTTCTGTAGAGCGTTCCGCACTTTCAGCCAATCAAAAGTTTAAAAAAACTATATTAATAAAAACAACGTATAAATTATAACAACAACCAGGCCAGAGGGAAATTAAATTTATGTGGTTGAGACGTATGTTTAGCAATAGGAAATATCCTAAAAACCACATACTACAAACATTTTTAAATGACCTTTCGTTCAATACCCACACAACATATCATAAACTTAGTACGATATTTTTTGAGTTCTGATTATCGACTGTGTCAGGAAAAACGGAAAATCCTATTAAACTATTTTTTAATTCGGAAGACTTAAAACAAAGTAAATAGTTTGAGTACAGACTTTACTGATTTTAACTGTTTTTTATTTAACAGAAATAAGAGGAAAGTCAAACAAAGCAAAAGATATTTTATTCTCTTTTTTAATTTTTCAAATAATTATTTTCATTCATTTAACAAAAGCAGACGATTTTGGGCAGAACTCCGTATAAATATTTACAATGAAACTTTGTCTATTAAATGGTGTGTATAAATCTAATTCAGAAATACTGCGATAAGAGTGGATCGGACAGTACCACGTGATGTGTGACTTCTACAAACATTTCACTTTATAACAAAATACAAGCAGAAACAACAGTTTATGGATTTGTCTGATGGAAACGTTTCCAATTTCCTATTATTGCTTCATAAAACATATTCCCCGGCTTAGAACAGTTTATTATTCAAGCGCGAGCAATATTGTCTAAAGTACTTCCATGAAATATCCTGCTTCAAACATGCCGGAACATCCAGGACATGTTCTTCCTCTTTCTACTTACACATTTATAGTTCAAAAGCGGTCCCAGCTTGGCCCTTTTTTAAATAAAGAAGTCATTAATTTAGCAAAATTTACAAAGTATTTTTATTCTTCAACTATGTGGTGTGTATCAACAAGTTGCATCAAATGAAGTCACAACTATTTCTTTATATCGTATTTCTACATATTTTATGATTGACAAATTTTTCAGTTCCAAGATCAGTTTCAACATTCCCATGTAACTCAGAAAAACACTCTTAACACATTGTTAAATGTTTCACTTCAATCAGGTAAGTAGTTGAACAGTTGGTACCTAAACCTAATTGTTTAATCAAAACTTTTCAATCACTGATCAGTCGAAATTTGAAAGAAAAACTATGACTTACCCGATGTGAAGTAGAATTTATGTTAAATTGCTATAAAAAAACAAACACATTTTTATTTAAAAAAAAAACAGAAACTTTTCCTGTTTGTATAGAGTATAAAATGTTTTGGCAATCACAACTCGATAGGTTAAAAGGTCTGCTCTTTTTAAATAATACCTTTGTTACTTGAATGCTACCCGCATTAAAAATGCTTCTTCGATATATTTAAAAATAATTCTCAATGATACAATTTTCTAGCTGAACCTGCAAACTTCCTTAACTATTATGCTGACCTGTTGTGAGACGCAACAATTTTGTTACCAACATCAAGTCTTGGCGATGTGACAATTACGTGACTTTTTAGTTTTAGCAGTATTTCTAGAGTTAATTTAATAAAAGTAGGTTCTTTGGCCGTTCAAACGCATCCCAGTGGACATTTATTAGAATTGATCCAGTAGAAATATAAATTACAAAACCTCATTTTTTTGTCTGTACACAGTTATTATATATAGGCCTACTGCAAACACTGTTTTGAGTGTTTTACCATACATTTCGTTAAATTATGTAAGCACTTCGAACTTGCGGGTTGGCGTGCGAAGCACGTAGAGGGTGTCCCAAGTCAACTATAAAAGTATTCTTACCAATTTTACATTTTAAAGTATTGATAAGGGATTGCTTTATAATACTCATAAATAAAGGTATGTTTTTTTTTTTTGCTTTTAAGTTATAATTTGTTGATAGATTGAGTTAATATTTTGTGAAAATTGAAAATAATAACAAATTTATTCTTGCCAAAAACAAGGAAAAAGATAATTGACAACAGTAAATGATTTTCAGTTTAAATTATCTGTTTGTGAAATAGAATAAATATTATAGGTATGCAGCAGAACATGAAATTAGTTTCTGTTTAACCTGAATATTGTCTTCATTTTACAAATATATAGTCTATATTTTGTGTAATAAACCTTCGCATGCCTCTATACATTTTGAAGAAATATAAAGTTGATAAATTTTTTATAAATTGTTTTACGTAATTTTTACCTCTATTCTCTAAGACAAATTAAACATCCATTACAGTAAGGTGCGAGCTTGGTCCTTTTCACGCCTAATCGAATGAAAGGAACAATTTTGGTTATTTTAAAATAAAAATAGGATCTACCACTTTCGTATTTCTATTAAATCAGCAAAAAAGCACTAGAAAAATATGCCTGCCTCATATCCCGGAAGCTTTTATACAAAAATTATTCATTTCACAAATAATTATTACAGAAGCAAACAAATTTTATCATAGTAAAAAAATACAAATTTCTAGTATTGCTCATTGTACTAAAATCACAGTTAAGTAGTAACAAAGCTTTTTAATTTTTTTGTCAGAAAGTGGAAAAGACTCAAGTGCGAATTTTTGTACATTGATTTTAAAATTTTAATACCCATTCCTTAGCGAACTTGTACAACACGTTTAGTCTCATAGCCTGTATCTCATTTTACTATTTGCTACCATATCAAGCCCTGAGGTAGATATAATACCATATCTATATTATGGTATTATACTATACCATAATATAGTATAGTAAACACTACTGAATTAATTATAATTATTCCAAAGTTGTTTTATTAACTCTACATTGTTGTTTGTGTACTGAACCATCTGTAACAACTGGAAGAGAAATGTTAAAACTAACAACTGTGTAAACGAACGAAATATTTGCAATGGGAGTATTGATATCATCAGCAAACATTGAGAAGATAAAAGCAGACAGGAAAACGGACACGTGTATCATACAGTTTGTGTCATGCGCAGAAGCAGACCCGAGGATTATTTGATGAGAAATGAATGAATTTTTTTATTTTGTGTAGATGAATATAATTGCTCTCTCTATCCAGCTCAATCCTCAAGTCCTACTTTTTATAGTGTTTTACTTGCAGCTGACGTAGAGATTAGGCTTCCTCCATGCAGTGGGCAATTTTTAATCTATTTTAAACATTTATTAACACAAAATTCACAATGAGCCTAGTGGGTATCTAAAACGTAAATATAAAATGGTAAATTCCTCAAATACTTTACTAATTCTAGCACTTTCTGGTAAAATTGAACTAACATAATAATACAGAGCAAGATGTAGTTTAATTTAATGTGATTGGTTAGCATGTTGTTCATTTTTTTTTAATGGAACATAAATTTGGAAAAGTGCGCTACACTTAATATCGTTTTTACATTCAGCTGTGATAATATTGTCTCTCCAAATTTAATAGTCCAATGATAATCTTATTTAAAATGTATTCAATAATAGTTGATAATGTTGTCAAAGATTTAAAAACGCAGAACATTTCATGTTTCAATGTATTACTTTCAAATGCATTAAATCATAAACTATTAAACACCCTCTAAGCGGCGTCCTACCTCTTATAATTCTCAACTCTAAGCCACTCTCAAACCCAGAAATTACATCACACCACTAATTTGTAAAAGCTAATATCTCTTTAAGAGTTTTGATAACATTTTCACCACAACGTGCCTTTAGAGTCATAATTTGAAGATTGCGTTACTAAGATTGCATTTTTAAAATTTCTAAAATAATTATGTTTTGCAATCCTCAGATGGTAACCCAAGTTAAAATTTGTAATCATTGTTTGTTCCAACCTTCTACGTTAACTACGAACCGAGTTATACATAATTATAATCCAAACTTTTACTCGTATCTGTATAAATATTGAGTGAAAAAAACTCTATTTCTTTTACAAATATGTAAGTTAAAATACTCGAACAATTGAAACCACATTCAAGTTTTCAAATTCTTTAAAAGCATGCGGCCTTTTATGGAAAATTTTAATCAATGTTAAATTAAAACTCCGCCAAATTTAGATTCTCGTAATCACTTTCGATGTAACCCTTATGTACTGATGTACCAACATATCAGTTGGAGTTAGATAAACTATACAGTTATTACGCCAGCTGTTATTACGTTCATGGGTATAATAGAAGAAGATGATATTTATTACGACAAACTACAGAATGAGCAATCTTTCCAAATGTCAATCCTGACATAATAACTTGTGGTTTGATGATATTTACTTTGGTATTTTATTTTGCGGTGTTTGGCCTAATAAAACTAATCGAATAACTTTCACTATTACAGAGGTAATCGACGATACATCTAGATTTGTAAGTGAAATAAACGTAAATTAAATTAAATTACGTTTATTAAAAAAATATTTTAAATAAATTTCATATCCTCTACTTTGTTTTACGGTACTCAACTTTTCCTTCGTGTTTAAAAAATCTTAATTTATATTTATAGAAGAGAAAGTACACTGGATTTGAACTATTTTTCTAAAATTATTACCAACATATTCAAAACAGCTTTTAAGAAGTAAATTAAGGTTAGGTTTCCAGCTGCTTTCAATACTCATAATTCCTACTATGTTCCTGCTCTAATCATACATTTCATATTCAAAGCAATTTAAAGCGTTAGTTATAAAGTGGTTTAAGAAAGAATTGTTATTGGCGTATAAATTCATTTCCCCACTATACGAGCAACAATATTAGGTTGTGTTTTAAATTATATTTAAATCAATATTTCGATCAAGGTACGTTTATATTTTAAGAATTTGAAATCTCGCCTGACATTTCAGTATCTATAGGGAATGGACTTTAACCTCAGTTACAAGGTTCGTTTTCCACAAAATATCCGTCTTTAGAAACACAAATAATTATAACTATTATTGTAATCACATGTGTTTTTAAAAAGGAAGGCAGTTCTTCTCACGATCCGCGAACGCTTGGGGAGTAACATTATGTTTAATTTACAAAAACAATTCGCCTAAACTACATTCTGTGAACAGGCGAACCTTCGTAGCAGCCTTGTCTCGCACGATTTCACTGTATAGCCAATCAGTTTCCAAATATGGCCTTGACGTTATCGTGATTTGACACCTTGATTCTACCAATAGAATAACCAACGAAGCGAAATGGCAGAAAGGTTTTTGTGAATATTTAAGGTTTAATGGAGTTAAAGCGGTTCTAACTCGACAAATCATTGGAACTGTTGTGAAGTGAATAATGACTGAACGTATTCTGTAGAGTATTCTAGAATAGTGGTTAGGTTATGCGTAGTAACAGCTATTAAAGTCGAACAAATTTTACGATACGTTTCTAATAAGAGTAATACTAAGTTAATGTAATTGTGATGTTTTGGTAAATTCTGAAAATCAGGTTTTTTTAAACCTTTTCATATCAAAATGATCATCCATATCTTAGTTTAACTCATGAATCCGGTTTTCTTAAATCCAGTTAATATTTGAAAATAACTTTTTAATTTTGTTAGTTGTTTTATTTTACAAAATTGGTTGGATATTTAGGATGGATTTAATGATGTTACATCTAATAATACGATGTACTTTCACAATGGGAATCATAACGGATTTACAATTAATGTTGCAACAATATTGTTGCAATTTATGTTATAATGATGTGACAACAGATATTACAATGATAACTGGAAACGATAATGTTGTTAGTATAGAATGTTACAAATAGTTACTTGTATATGTTATAATCTTGTTACAAAAATACAAACATTATTATTTAAGAGTTCTATAAAAGGACATGAAAATAAAATATCGATACACAATTCCAAGTAAATGCTTTTACGTTTAATATGATTAAGTAAGTGTATGATGAATGTGCATTAGAAACTTAGGCATTCGAAATTATGAGTGATTGAAATTCTAAATAAATTTTGCACTATCATTGTAATTTCTTCATTTTGTAATGAAATATATATTTTTATTTAAGAGCTTATGCATTATGAAAATATAATCGGTTTAGCTACGTTTTAATCTCTTTCTTTGAAAGAAAAATGTAAATCACCTGTTTTGAGTTATACCTAATGACCATTTAAGCAATGTGATTTTCTTTAGTTCATAGGCCTACTTTAAAAAAAAACTTCTTAAAAATATTCACAACTCTACGCTTTGTGAAAAATCCAGCTTTACATAAATTATGTAATTTAATCTGACGATACTTCATTTTTAGGTAAAGGAAATTAAAATATTGGATTTTTGTCAAATCCTAAGTTCCGGAAAACCATGTACATCATGAGTCATTGTTACTGAAAGTTGTTTTAAAACTTGTCTGCGTGAATAGACATGATTCACGGGGAAACTTGAAAGTCACAGCTGACCTCTCACGGAAATGACAACTGTCTATTTAATTGCATAAAATGATAATTTCACTGACGGTGTATTTATTTATTGCTGGAGTTGAATAGTTGAAGATAACTGGTTGTAAGCAGCAATTTCGATTGTTTCAATCGATTTATATTTATTGAAGAATCTATTTAATCGTTTAATATTTGTATTCTATTAAGGCCAAGATAGAATCTACGAGTAACTTGTAATCGATAGTAATATAATTCAATTTAGTAAAGACCTTGAAAAAGTTTTAATACCTGATATAAATTTCTCATCAAAATAATGAAAAATGTCCACATTATAATATAAGTCTAAAAACTCTCAGTTTCCTGGAAAATTTCTTGATTTCTGTATTTAAATTAACTTTGGAAATAGATAAGGCATTAAGATTAGGTTTGTCATAAGTATTTTGAATCTAACGTTTTATAACGTATAGACAAAACAAAGAAATTGTATTTCAATAAAACTGACGGCTATTTATAGAAACAGCTAAATTTATAGAATAATTACTTGAAAGAAATTATTACCTCTTAAATATTTAAATTTATCTGTGCCTTATTTTTTTGAAGAGCAACCGAGTTATCGACAAAAGCGTAATTTTTTTGTAGTTTTCTACAACACTAAGGTTATCCTCTAACAAAAATGTGTTTAGAATTCTGACTGTTTTTTAATAAAAAATCAAATACATTATCTATTTAAAAATGATAACTGGCTATTCTTGTTTCGGTTTTGTTTGTTTTAAAAAGGAAATTTGTTATTTTATTTCTTATAATTGTTCTTTAAAGTTAACAGTGACGTAAACTATTTTTAAAGGCTGTCATTTTTGTAACCTATTACTCCTGAAACCTAATTTATTATTTTGGTTTGTTTTTCCTTAAACCTTTTGTCTTAACAAATTTGAAGTTGAGTGAATTTTAAAAACCCCACACACCCCTTCCCTAGGTAACACACAGATTAATTTACCTCAAAGAGCAATAGACAACTAAGTTATTAGTTCAATAAGACATAAAACTTGTTCATAATTTCTTTAAAATATTTTTTCAGAGAATATTAGTCAGTTGTAGATTAATTTAAATAAATTATGTTCAAAGAGAAAATGAAACTGAAAGGTGAAAAGTAATTTAAAATTAATTTCTGAAGGAGATT
The DNA here is from genome assembly GCA_018207615.1 of Philaenus spumarius. NCBI lineage: Eukaryota > Metazoa > Arthropoda > Insecta > Hemiptera > Aphrophoridae > Philaenus > Philaenus spumarius. The sequence goes on from JAGFPH010000001.1 coordinate 473,516, forward strand.
AAAGTGACAATAAATTTAAAAAGATTGCATCTTCGTGAACTAAATTCTTGTTTCCTTAATTAATAAATAATTAGTTTTAAAGCAATAATTTTATCGCCTTGATAAAGACCTATCATTTTGATAGGACTTTTGAGCACCCCATGTCCTGTGAGTAAACATATTGCCTGTCTTGTAGAACTTTCATCAGGAGTAGAAGACTTTTCGTGAGTCCATTATATGACCACTAAATAGTTATTTTGCATAGCGTTTAGGAATCAGAGTTGGTTTCACCCAACTTAATGCCGAGAATTTAACCTTATTCTGTGATATTGCACAGACCTGCTCCGTAACTGTTGCCACGATATCAGCCTTCTCTAGGATTTGGATATCATTCATCACCAGAACCTCTGCCCGGCTGTCAGAATTTAGATGTGGTTTTTACAATTTAAACCTAAATACCTACCAAAAGAGAGGTTGAAGTGTTTCTGAAAGCAGTAAACCAACCACAACGTCATCATTAGAGCTGGTTCAACACCTGGCCAAAGATTAATAATAGCATGACAATTTATTCGTTGAAGAGGTTTATTAGTGTGTATGTGACCTGTGGTTTTCTGAAATTTCATATTTCTTCCTGAGTTTCTCATTATATTTAGGCTAAGGTTTTATTACACCTTATTAATTAATGATAGCAAATATACGATTATAAAAGTTATAATTATCAACAAGTGTCTGTCGATTGTCTTTTGGCAATTTCTCGTAACCCACAATTACTATTTTTTTTTCAGGGCATACAAAAACCTTCCCAAATATGCATGCTTGGTGATGTTACGAGTAATTGCATTTATACAAATATCTAATTATAGGAATGTTTGTGGGTTGTAATATTTTGCAGTTATGTATAAGAAGGATAAACAAATATAAAAACACAAAAAACTCATTTTCGGATTTTTTTACGGTTGTGAAGTTTTGCCAGAAGACCATCGCTACCATTTACAAAGTTAAAACAAAGCATGTTACTGATATTAATATAACTACGTCGTAAATTACTGACTGCACATTGGAAACTTTGATTTTTCTAAAGTTCATATAGACTATACTTTATAACCCAACTTTTGTTTAAAAATTTTCTAATCTAACCTCTGCGAAGTTGTGCCTAAAGTCTGCCCACTAAGTACACATTGTGCACATCGTTGTTTGTGGTGCATTGTACAAGAAGGGGGAGTTTAAATATGCATTTAGCTTGTCAGAGTGAGGGTGGGGAGCATCTGGAATTGACAGCCTGTTATTAAAAGCAATTGAACTCGAAGACTGCCTGTCATGTGACGGAACCGGATGTTGCTTTCTGCGAAACCTAAACGAAATAGTTAAAATAAAAACTTGTTACAGTTTGTACACTGAACAAATAGAACAAGGGCAGTTAATTTCGTGAACTCTGTAAAATATTATTTATTTTTGTGTTTGATATAAAGAGCAATTAATAATTGTATCCTTATTTGACATACAACTCTTTAAATAAAAATACAAATCATTAATTCTTTATTGCTGATAATTTTAACTTTATTCTATTTGTGTAGATAATTGATTATAAATACTTCAATAACTGTTAGTAGTAGTAATGTTTGTGTTAGGATGTAGAACTCGATTGGTTATTTTGCTATAGTAAAATTCACCTCAGAGTGAGGCGGAAGTTGAAGCCTACCGAGGGTCAGCACGGTCGACTGGTTTCCGCTCCACTTCTACCTGAATTTTAATTTTTTATAGTAGCGTTATGCAAACTTTTTTTATAACAAGAAAATATAAAAATAAATCACATATCGTTGTGTATCAAGATCGTCTGTTTATTTTGATACCAAATTTGAAGTAAATCGGTAAATGTTGAGTAATTAAAAACTATTGAACTATGCCTTCAATAGTTCTTAGTTACATTAAAAGCTATGCCATTTAATTACTCAACATTTAACGATTTACTTCAAATTTTGTATCAAAATAAACAGACGATCGTGATACACAACGTTATGTGATTTATTTTTATATTTTCTTGTTATAAAAAAAGTTTGCATAACGCTACTATAAAAAATTAAATTCGGGTAGAAGTGGAGCGGAAACCAGTCGACCGTGCTGACCCTCGGTAGGCTTCAACTTCCGCCTCACTCTGAGTTGAATTTTACTATATTCCTAAACTTTGTCTCTTCTGTAATTTTAACTAACGTAAGACTCAATAAGTAAATATATTTGCTCTGTGTTTATTTGAGTTACTTACATATTGTCAAATGCTATCTTTGAAGAAAGAACTAACGTATGCGCTAACCATAACGTAATTAACGAATTTAACTAATTCGTGGTGTTTAGTAAAGGTTGAATTAAAAAAGTTTGTATTTCTAACTTTACGTACTGCACTTGAAAATCACCATCCACATTTTAAACTTTAACATGCAAACTTAAATATATAACTTACACGCGTTTCATAGGTTAGTTCGGATATTTCACTTTGTTCTAGTAACCTTTTAATTAACAAGCTAATCTATCCTAACTCAAAAGCATAATAATAATAATAATTTGCCTAAATAATTATCGAAATTACAAAAAATGTTATGATTATATAAAATGGGTTTTCACCATCTAGGACAGTTTGGACTATATTACCTTGGAATTATTTGAATATTAAACCTTCTATTTGTTTCAAAATCATCCATCTGTGAGATACTCAGTGATAGCTACGATATTAAATATTCGAAACCGCTTACTTAGAATCAGCCAACAAACCAGTCAGTTTGATTAAATAAGATGCCCAAAACACTATTGTCAGGCACAAGCTTCATCAATACTAATATTATAAAGAGGTAAAGTTTGTTTTTTTTTTTTTTTTTTTTTTTTTGTTGTATGTAGGGGTAATCTCTGGAACTACTGAACCGATTGAAAAAATAGTTTTACTAATAAAAAGCTACACTATTCCTGAGTAACATAGGCTATAATTCATTTCGATAAAAACCTTTTTTTATTTCAATATTTGTAAATTTAGCGGGAAAAAATGCTTAGCTTAGGCGTAGAATGATAAACCAACACATGTATTTACATTTATTACCATAGCAACCAATTGAATTAAATAACAGATAATATAGCTGTTTGCTCCAATATTTCCATTAACAGCTGATTTCAAAATTTGAAGCAATTATTTTTGTATTTCTAGCTTTTAGGTTAGGTTTTTAACGTGTAGACCTGAGCCTTGCTGGTTCTTTCAACCATTAGGGGTTGGCGTGCGGAGCACGCAGGGGTCTCCCCTAGTTTGTAATAAAGGCAAAATATTAAAAGGTATCGGTATTATTAAAAGAAATAATAATACAAGAAGCATGTTGTGAAAGCTTACTATCGTTATTTTTAAATTGTTTAATGTAAACAAACGCAATTCTTTATTTTTTAATCTCATCTCAATCAATATATGTCTACTTGCTAATCTCTGAGTTAATATCATGTATTTATTTAAGTGTAAACATACTAAAAATTACTAAAATAATTATATCAAGAGCTTCGTAGCTGCTAAAAATTGGCCTATCACTTTATAATTAATATGTAACCAAAATACATGCATTGAAATAATAAAATTAATATTATTTGCTATTTATTTCTAAAACACGTGCCGATGATTTCCATACCGTTCACGTTGACTTTTAACTTGATATGCATCAGTGTACATTTTAGTTTTTTGTGTATATGTTTGTTTATGTAGGCCTATAGTATGTTTTTAATATTAACAACGTTCCCAGTGCCCGAACCGTGACATACATTATTTTGAAAATGACTAAATGAGAATAGTCGAAACGGCTGTCATGTAACAAATGACGAAAAAACAAGAATTGTCTTACATAGTCTAACACGGTAATATAAACAAGAAAGCACGAGGCAAACAGAAACGAACAAAATTGTTAAAATATGGCGATCTTATAAACCTTGATACAGAAGCCTGCAGTTTGTCACAATTAGCATGTATTTGTAGGTATATTGTATTATGAGATCGATTACTAGCTTAACTTGAGCTCAAAGAAAACACGTGAAACTGAAGTCTAAGAGCGAAACTAATTCCATGGATAATAATTATTGCTTTCGCGTTTATTCTAATTCAAAATTCACAATATAAAAGTGTACTTTAAATTAAATTATAGCTTTTTATTTAAGTAGACATGTATAGTAACAAATCTTAAATGTACAGATGACAACCATCAAATCCCTAAAGAGATGTCACTAAATATGATGAATTCCTATACGTAGGTTGTGGCGTCACACGGAGAGGTTCACTGCACTTTAAATCCTTAATCCTTCCTAATACGTCATCAATACAAAATATCTCAGTTGTTATGTTTATGAAATAAATATTTCTAATGATCTGAGTTCAATGACTTCAAGACTTAAGCTGGCATAGAGGATTTGTTAGTGTAAAATCATTAGTACGTTTATCGCGGTGGTTTATTCCACCCCATATGCACAGGCCTTCTTCGTCAGTGCCTCTTCACTTTGGTTCAGCCAAGGCGTTAACAATGACAAAATATGTTTAGTAAATCAATAAAACTACATTTCAAAATTGTAAGTTTTATTTTTATTTACTTCTTTATCTTCGAAAATTTGCATACAGACTGACAACACTTAATAATGTTATATTTATATTTTCGTAATCAATATATAGGCTATAATAGGCAAAGTATTAAATGACTGACTGACACGTTATGATATATCCTAAACCACTTAACCGATTAATGAAAAATTGTATATGTAAAAAGGATCCTTGTATCTTTTAGGCACACATCATTCCATACCACCGAAAATCGGAAAATCATCGGAAAACGTTATTAATGTATTTAAATAAACGATTGGTACTCATTTTCCTTTCATATTTAGGACAAGGCACAAACAAATAAATAAATAAAAGTTTTCTAAAATGGCAGAAGAGTTTAAAAAAAATACTTCTCTATCAACGTAACGGATTAAATTAGAGAAAAGAATTTTAGTAGTAATTTTCTGTTTATAAAGTAGGTATGGATATTAAAAATTACGATTAGAAGAATACTACTGAGCCCAAAATAAGGCTGAAGTTCAATGTATATTTTCAGTTTCTTTTCAATTTAATTATGTCTTGTGAAGAAATTGAAAGGCATTCCTTTTTTGTAGCCGGGTATATCAGCTAGTCATAACCATTAAATTTAATTTTAGAACATAGTTAAACGTAGACAATAGTAACACGCTTTAGGTTCCAGTTACTTTTGTTACACAAAACGGTGTTTATATAACAAAGGGTAACTTAAAAACATTGTTATTATAAATAAGGTTAGGTCAGGTGCAACGGGCTAGTTAAATCAACAAGCATTGCTCGGAACACACATAGTGTTAATGCATTTATCGTAGTTGTTCTAAAACAAGAAATACACAATACAGTTGCTCTTTCTGTTTGTATTGTTTTTCTACTTAGTGCGGGAGGCAAGGCTAAGTACAGTCTGGGGAAGTTGTGTTTGTCTGAAACAACACTACTAACAAATTTAATCGCCATTGATAATGGAAATGTAGAAATGTTAAAGTAAAATTGCTGTTCTGCCAACTACGGAATATTTACTTTCTAAACAGTAATTAACACTGCGCCTACTTGTATAATTGATTATTATGATAGAATATTAATAATTAAATGTAAACATTAACTATAAAATTATTATAATAATTATTATATCTGCTATAATTTGCTTAAAACCCTCACACACGCACCCTTACAAAGCTGCCGATCAGGTCTGACCAGTAATATGTTGGCTCGCAGTTTTACAGGATTGCACAGTTTTTGCCTGAAATTATCGTTTTAAGTGGTATTGAGTTTTTTCACAAGTTGAAATGAACTCAATAATGAATTCTAATAAAAACTACTGCAAATACGGTACGGCTACCACATGCAGAACTTTGTAGGAATATAATAATTGACCGAGCGAAGCGAGATCTCCGTTTTAGCTCTGCATTTCGTCTGTCTGCCTCACGATTACATCCAAACGCCTTAACCGATTGTCATGATTTTTTGCATGAATGTTCCTTATTCCTAGGCCGAGGGAAGTATAAACACGGTTTTTTCCATTTTTCATTTTTAACCCCTTAAATAAAATAAAAATGGAGCACCGTTTCTCTCAGTGTAAGCTTTTTTACAAAGCCAGTTCGTGGCTTTACCATAAGTCGAATTTAAAAACTATTAGTCTAATAATTTGCGGGTAGCAAATTTGATGTTCAACAAAATTGTATTCTTGATTTTTTAGCCGAATTTTCGAAGAAAATAAGAGCTATTACACTCGACCCAACTTGAAAACGGTTGGTCGGAGAAGGCTAAAATTTGGTTTCTATCCGTTTCAGACCATTTGGAGACTATACCCAAAAATCATTACTTTATATATATATATATATATATATATACGTTTTATTCCCGGATTTTTAAGGGGTAGTAAAAATGCTTCAAAATTTCTGATTTTTTGGTCAAAGGGCCTTAGTGCGATTCTTCAAAAGGCACTTTTTTTGTTTTTCGATCCGTTTCAAAATGGCGGAGTTATACAGTTTTTTCGTTTTTGGGTAGGAATTTGAGGGGTAGTTTTTTACCAACCTTGCTAAAAGGTAGTAAATATGCTTAAAAAATGATGAATTTTTTGTGAAAGGGTCCTTGTAGGATTTGAAAGGTACATATATTTTTATTTTTTGAATTGAAACAAAATGGCTTCCTATTTGTAGTAAACCCAAAATGGCAAAGTTAGAGCGAGGGAATTGCATGATATCTCCCTCTCATAAGCCCAAGTTCAATTTGTGAGTTATATGAGTCGAAAGACAATTAAATTTACTATAACCTTGTGTAAAGGTGTTTTAGGTACACCTCCTGGAACAAGGAACAAAACTCATATAAAGATCCCAATAATCGACTTTTTCACTATTTTTGTACCTTAATTGCGCATTTTCGCCCACTCATAAGCCCGAGTACATATTGTGAGTTATACCATTCAAAAGACAATTAAATTTACTATAATCCTGTGTAAAGGTGTTTTAGGTACACCTCCCGGAACAAGGAACAAAACTCATATAAAGATCCCAATAATCGATTTTTTTACTATTCTTGTACGTTAATTGCGCATTTATGCCCACTCATAAGCCCAAGTACATATTGTGAGTTATACCATTCAAAAGACAATTAAATTTACTATAATCCTGTGTAAAAGTGTTTTAGGTACACCTCCCGGAACAAGGAACAAAACTCATATAAAGATCCCAATAATCGATGTTTTTACTATTCTTGTACGTTAATTGCGCATTTTCGCCCACTCATAAGCCCAAGTACATATTGTAAGTTATACCATTCGAAAGACAATTAAATTTACTATAATCCTGTGTAAAGGTGTTTTAGGTACACCTCCCGGAACAAGGAACAATACTCATATAAAGATCCCGATAATTGACTTTTTCACTATTCTTGTACGTTAATTTCTCATTTTCGCCCACTCATAAGTCCGAGTACATATTGTGAGTTATACCATTCAAAAAACAATTAAATTTACTATAATCCTGTGTAAAGGTGTTTTAGGTACACCTCCCGGAACAAGGAACAAAACTCATATAAAGGTCCCAAAAATCGAATTTTTCACTATTCGTGTACGATAATTGCACATTTTCGCCCAATCATAAGCCCGAGTACATATTGTGAGTTTTACCATTCAAAAGACAATTAAATGTCCTATAATCCTGTGTAAAGGTGTTTTAGGTACACCTCCCGGAACAAGGAACAAAACTCATATAAAGGTCCCAAAAATCGAATTTTTCACTATTCGTGTACGATAGTTGCACATTTTCGCCCAATCATAAGCCCGAGTACATATTGTGAGTTTTACCATTCAAAAGACAATTAAATGTCCTATAATCCTGTGTAAAGGTGTTTTAGGTACACCTCCCGGAACAAGAAACAAAACTCATATAAAGATCCCGATAATTGACTTTTTCACTATTCTTGTACGTTAATTGCGCATTTTAGCCCACTCATAAGCCCGAGTACATATTGTGAGTTATACCATTCAAAAGAAAATTAAATTTACTATAATCCTGCGTAAAGGTGTTTTAGGTACACCTCCCGGAACAAGGAACAAAACTCATATAAAGGTCCCAAAAATCGAATTTTTCACAATTCGTGTACGATAATTGCACATTTTCGCCCAATCATAAGCCTGAGTACATATTGTGAGTTTTACCATTCAAAATACAATTAAATGTACTATAATCCTGTGTAAAGGTGTTTTAGGTACACCTCCCGGAACAAGGAACAAAACTCATATAAAGATCCCGATAATTGACTTTTTCACTATTCTTGTACGTTAATTGCGCATTTTAGCCCACTCATAAGCCCGAGTACATATTGTGAGTTATACCATTCAAAATAAAATTAAATTTACTATAATCCTGTGTAAAGGTGTTTTAGGTACACCTCCCGGAACAAGGAACAAAACTCATATAAAAGTCCCAAAAATCAACTTGGTATTTTAACATCTTCTCACATACAATGAAGAACACTCTACTCACACACACACACACACACATATACTCAAACATTGATGAACACTAAAACGTCATGTTTTTGTATCATACAAGAACTTTTAAACGATCATCAAAATCA
>JAGFPH010000001.1:520572-671024 GCA_018207615.1 Philaenus spumarius
AATGCATTATGACATAGCCTACACTACACAGTACGTCAATGCATTATAATTATAATATAATGCATTATATTATTTTTTCTGCGTGAACAGTTGTGGATCGAGATCTCTTAATTTTGATGCCCATACTTCCCCAATATCAGAGAATCTATCTGTAGTAAAGATCGAAGGTTTAACTAATCGTTTTTCAATCACATCCACAAACAAGGGAATGCCTTGCAAACTTCAATGAATGCACATAGAAATTCTTTTTCATTTTGATTTATGAAGCAACAAACAATAACAACACACAATGAATATAACCAACACACTGGAATACAGATCGTAAATAATAGATCAGTGTAAATAACAAGTGGTGGTAGGTTATCATTCAATGCGCTTGTCTGAGATCGTAACTGAAGCTTAAGCATTGTTCACACGCTCATGCCAATACACCAACCTCAAGCCGATTTTCTGTCAGGAAAGATTTTACTCAAGCCATATTTTCTTGAGCGTGTAAACCGGTCTTAACTAAAGGGTCGTGATACCCACCCCATTCGCAGAATAAAATCAAACACTGCTTCAACACTCTTAATTAAGTTTCAACGACGTAAGCAAATTGCAGATTAAATTGAGTTAATTTTGTGTAGAACCATATAACTCTTATTTATTTAACTTCAATGTAAATATATTCTGCCCTTGGTGAAACTATATAAAGTTATTTATTACATATTAATTCATAGCCTGAGGATGTCTAGAGACGAAACGTGCATAGTATAGTAAAGTGATTAATAGGTAAACGTTACTGTGTTTAAAATACTTTTCATTCCTTTATTATTTATCACTTCTTTTGAAAAATAAAAACTGCACAGGTGTATAGTGTAAAAGTTCATCAAGCCTTGAGGCTCTGCTGTAGGACATATTAAAAAATTAACTTTTCATCCACGAATGGTGAATTATAGCTCTATTTATACAAAACGTGACTGTGTATAATTTATTTTGAAACAGAATAGGATTTCTATATTTCTTTTTACAAATCTAGTGAAAATTTTGTCAAAATAATACATATTTTGTTTATTATTATAAAATACGATGCCAGTTTGCATGCCAGTTGTGTGTAGGCCTTACATGAGAATTAACATTTTCTTTAAAATGAAAATATCTCGTATACCAAAATACCATTGAAAGTAAATTATCAAGAGAAATAATATGCACTGTAGTATGTTAACTCTATAGATATATATAAGTCAAGTTAGATCGTAACATAAAAAGTAACTTTCGGAAAACAATGTTTATTTCAGGCTTTGTGTTTTTAAATAAAAGTTTGTATAAATATATAAATAACTTTTATTTTAATAACATAATCATTCAAATCTCTTCACTTTATGACTTTAATGCTTCAGTTATCAACAAATGTTACGTCAAAGTTCCGTTCTACATTTCATACTTTAAACTCCCTCGGGTGAAAGCTAAAAGAATTGTTTTGAATTTAGCGGTAACGAGCAACTTTAAAGCCAATTTATTCCATTTTATAAGTTAAACAACAACTCTGTTCTTCAGTTGATTACGTTTGTATTATAACTTAAATACACTATAAAATAAAGTAACATTACAAAACACCGTTTATTTATTTTATTAAGAATTTTTCGTTCAATGCGATTGAATAAACTTTGCACATACACATCTAAATTTGTATTAACTCCGTATGTATATCTGTACTATGTATATTATATTACAAACAATGAGTTTATTCGTTTATAACGATGTAACTCAAAAACATTTACCAGATATTGATGAAACTTTTACAGGTGCGGTAAGCATAAACAAATACAGTTGGGCTAACTAAGTTCCTGCTTACAAAAAATAATGTTGCTGAGCAGTAGGCCTAATTAAAAAGGTGAACATGGTTCGAGAAAAATCCGCGGCTTGTAGCGTAACGCTGTTTGTTTTATAGTCTAACAAAATAAACAGAAGAAATTTTGATTGTTAAAAGATGTAACAAAGGGAGATAATCTGTTGCCGTTTTATTACAATATCCGTTAAGTTACAGCCTTCAATTGTAATTTATCAATGTACTGTATATAAGTCACTATAATATACTGCAGCTTTCTAACGATATAATTACAATTCCTTTTTATGATTATATTTGACTAAGCAAACATTCACAAATTTAAGTTATTTTGGATTTTCTTTGGTCATTTATACGGTATTTTTGAATATATGTTTGTAACAATTTAACTTAAATTTTAATAATATGTTGAGAATTTTATGCTGACTTAAAGTATCTCAAATGGTTTACACCGCGTCATCATAAAATAGTTAACGTAATAACCTTGTATAATGTACATTTTTGTTTTATAAGATTCATTTTTTATAAGTGTCTGATTTCTTGGGAATGCTTTGTGAGGGATCCTTCTATCGACAGACTGTAACAAAATAGTTTTTTTTTATAATTGGCTTTGTTTTAAATGTTTTGTATATGCCTACTTTACCGCTATTTAAAACAACACATAGAAATTAAAACTGAAATAAAAACTGAACTTACTCTAAACTTACTTTGTCCGTACAGATATCCAAACGGTTTAAGTTAGTCTATATTTTCTAAAAAACAAATATAAAAACAACTTTAATCTATATAAATACGCTTATAACAAACTGGGTGTTTATGAAAGAAGGCGCGAAACTTATGAAGTTGATCAATCCACTATAAAAGGAATTGACTTGAAATTTGTAATTTTGAAGAAAACACTTCTATAGACACACCGCGTCCAACAATTTTTAAAATGTTGCTGTCGATGAATCGGATTTACCACCACGTTCTATTCCGTCACGCATTTTCTGTCACGCTCTACTGTATATATTACACATGTGTATATAGCAGAGTATATACTTGGTAATACCTCTGAAATTAACATTGTGGTTCCTCAGTTCATAAATAGTTTTAAAATAATTTACTTGGTAACATCTCTGAAATGGACATTGTGCTTCCTCATTTTGTAACGTGTGGTATTTTTATCTTGTCACATTTAAAATTGAAATATAAAAAAATTTAAATAACATAAACAAGATTGTCTATATTCCATGACAGTTTTCACTTCTGTCGACAGTCCCACGATTGCTTTTTTTTAAGTTACGTTTTACACATCTACAAAAAAGCTTTATTTACAAATGGCGTCCGTTTAAAATTATAAACATAAAATATTATACTTAACTTTAAAAAAACATTTATCATTTTTAATGCTGAACCAAATGGCGTTCTTCTTGTTATTGTAAGTAAATTTCTAACCTGGTTTTGTAACATTTTCTAAAGCAAAAGTGTATACATAGTACATTTTTAAACTCCTAATTTTATTACCTTTGATTTGATACTCCACACAAAAGGCTTCGAAATATTAGTTTCTTAATAGACAGATTAATTTTCAAAAGTAGCCCTAAGATATCTACATTCCTGTTCCATCCTATGTCTGAGTTTTGGCCGTTTCAGTCTTCCACTTCAAACCGTCATATTATGCGGGTGGAAAAGTAGGCTAACACCAAACTGATACTTTGAGTATTCCATATTTCCATGTTTGGTACAAAACTCTGAAAATTACATTGCAATATTTTTTCTATAATGTTTATTACTTTAATGATATTTTAACATTTTATTTTAACATTATCAATGATTGTATTTATTATCATTTTATATTTATGATATATTTTATAATTATTTATTATTTTATTATATTATGTTAATACAGTATATTATTATATTTACAAGGTTATTTTATAGTGCAAACGTTAAAATAAAAATATTATTGCGAGCCGTTTATCGTAGTAAATGTACATACTCATTGGTCTGGACTTCTTTTCTATTGTAAACAGCAATTCTTCCATTATTTTACAATTATTTTCCCGGACATTTGTCATCATTGTGTTATGCATACAATTGTCAAAACAAATAATTGTAAAAATGCACCATGTCCCAAAAAAGAACTTAAAAAATTTGTTTGCGTGTAAATATTTTAATAACAGACACATAGGAAATTAATTCAATTGAAATTGATTTACACTTATTCTTAAGATTGATGGATACAAGTTTTGTTAACATGGTTCCCATTGTACACAAAACGGTTATTTAACTCTGACCACACTCTATGGCGCATTTCATCAGTGCTGTTTGTGTAGGCTGTGTTAATTACAAATCTTAATTCTTGCACATTGAAGACTTTTAACTTATACACTTGATCCTTAAAAACATCTCAAACGAAAAAATCACATGGTGATATGTCCAGAATCATGGGGACCAGCGTATCGGACCGCTACACAAAATCCATCGAAAAGGGAATTTGGGTGTTGTCAAGTAAAGTGACTCTCTTACACATCCAGTGAGGTGGGGCACCATCTTTTTGAAAAATTACATAAGGCTGTAGGTCTTCTAACTGTGGGTATGCAAATTACTCCAGCATGTCTAGATAAATGATACCATTATGTTTGTTCAATGAAGAAAAACGGACCAATAAGTACAGTATGTCATAAGATATAGCGCATCATACATTCAACTTGGGGCTGTCTCGAATATGTTCTCAAACGTTTTTCAGAGCCCCATATGTACACGTTATGTTTATTCACTTTTCCACAGACATAGAACTTGGCATCGTCAGAAAACATTATCTTCATTAGAAAGTTTTCATCAATAAACAAACGATCAATCACAGTAACTGCAAAGTGTTACGTTTAAGTTTGTCGTCTGTGGTAATTAGTTGTACGATTTGCACCAATTTATAAGATTTCATATTCAAATTTTTCTTCAGTAGGTCTACTCGGTGAACACTAGATTTTTACGCGTGCTGCAGTGCACATTTTTTAGGACTACGACGAAATGATTGTTGCACAGCTTAAATAAATAGTCCATCATAAAAAACTAACTTGAATTCATAATTCTTTAACATTGCCACATTTCAATGGTTCAGCCAACTGAATATAAAACACTCAAAATGTAACTTGTTTTGTATAATTATCGCCCTTTCCCTTTATTGTGATAGTGCAGAAAGTTAAATCGTTTTTATAGAACCACGTAGCCCAATCTTTTCTCTTTATACGACTCTATAGGGTAGGCCCTATACCAAATCATTATTAAATAAAAAATATATATTTTAAGGATTTGTATTCAAACTTAAAGCTATAACGTTCCATGTTTGTGTTTGTTCAAGAAATTTAAGTAAAATGAGTTTGTGAATTCCCTGGGTATTTTACAATGGAATAGTCTGGGATCGATATCCCATGAATTCTATTTACTTACATGGAGTCAGCCTTAGGGAATCAAATATATTCCTTCCTTGCGATATTTCGATGTCAACATTCTAGACGAACGTACTCAAATAATAATATAAGAATATTAAATAATAAATATATTTTATATTTTGTGCTCGGGAACTCCTATTGGCCAATGTAAATAAAATGATACTGGAAATTATCATTAAAGTAGTAGGTATTTTGTATTGTTGCACAATCAAGCAAACCGCGAGAAGTGTAAGTTCGAGTTTTTTTCTGTATTATGTTATTTAGCTTTCTTTATATCTCTTTCGATAGTGCCGTTCAATTTACCATGAAATAATATCAGCAACATTTAATCAAAATATGTTCGGGGCCCATCAGACCAGGGACATAAAGAAACATCCCACCCTTCAAATATATACAATGTTACCGTTGGGAGGGACGAATGGAAAATTGTTATTTGGAATAGTTTTCGTGTAAAATATATAAGTCTTCTAACACCCCTAGTTTTTAATTAGATTTAGAACTAGTGAGCTTGAGCTTTGGAGCCAGGTGAGGTAAAACCATTAACTACAAGCTGATTCCGTTGCTAGCCGCCGTTGGTTTTATCGCAATTTTAGCAGTGGTACTTTTTATAAAAGTTGGGAGAAACCGTATTTTGAGCAACATTGTTGGAAAATAAGATACAAATTTTTAATAGTTTGACATGATCTGATCAATGCTCTTTCAATCAATATGCCTACCCAACAAGAGAGTATTATTATTTTGCTGTTTTCTTATATGCTGCACCAAATTTCGACCGCTACCTTTCAAAATGAATAATACAAAATAATATTTTTTCAATTCTGTTTATAGTTATATACCAGGTTAGCGTGTTTTGTAACTAGTATGTCAAATTGCATTGTAATATTTCGATCAAATCCGGAGATAATCGGACTTTGACACACTAACGAGTTATGTTTTCCTTTTAAGAAACGGAATTCTAAATATTCAGAAGATTATGAAGAGCATTTAAACATGACATGGAGTTACGTTGCATTATTAATCCATGTAACTGTATATTACTGAAGTACAAATGTGAACTAGACGACTTAAATCAAGCATAAAGGAAATGTAATTGCTGGAAATAACGTAAATAAAAAAATAAATCATTGTGTAATGTCGTGTTCAAATGATTTATAGTACAAGTAATATATCATTATTCGCATTACTGCAATAGTCGAGGATTCTACAATCTCTAGTATAGCAAAGATAAATTATATATAGGATTTGATTGTGTTCTTTGAATGTATCAGTTGCCTATATTTCTGTTAGTTTATGGTTAGAAAGTTATAATAATTAAAACTATTTGAGAGCGCTTTTTCTTTCCCCAAATGAATTTTAACTAATCTATTCCTATTCTACTTTGTAATAGGACTTTTAACCAACCAAAAGTGTCAAATGGCAACAGGCTTAGCAGAGAAACGCTTCTTAATATGCACAAGTTGTAAATCTTGTTTTATTAATCTTAATCTAGTTAATCATCGAAAAACTAAAAGTATGCTATTTAATTTAAAGCATAAATAATGATTAAGCTATTAAGGCAGTTCTCATCAGTAAAATGTCTGGAAATCATCATTAATAGCACATTGACATGGAAGAACCATACTAAAGCACTGTGCATAAACCTCAGTTCGCAGGAATCTCCTTGTTAAGGGCTTCGTCTCAGTATTGTCCGGAACCCATTGGTGTAATTTGTTCTATTTTAATCCCAGATGACTTGTGGAATTGGTTTGGGGGGAACTCCTCAAAGAAGATGATCCAGAGAATTTAATGTCTGCAGAATCATAGCGCGGTTGGATTAGCGAGATTCTTGCAGAATTGCGTTTAAAAAAAATGGATATTACGACCCTTTCATGTATGTACATTGAAGAAGTATTTTGAAGGTTCAAAACATAAATGTATAATATAACATCAGAAATTAATATGACTTCGTGTGAGGAAAGCAAAGTTTTAAGTAAAAGGGCTCCTTCTGAAGCAGGAGTTATTTTCATGAACAAACTCCCGATGGAGTTTTATGAAATCTTGGAGGTCTGTACTTAAGAAAATAATAAAAAGTAGCTTATGAACAATCCTTCTTACTTGGTTAACACGTTCACTGCTACGCAAATTTCGTATTTCCAATGCTAGGAGCTGACCTTTTAATTTTTATATTTATAGTCTAAATGAGTAGAAATTACTTTATTTTTTATTTGTGAACATTTCTATGTAATAATCACTAATATTTTAAAGCGAACGCACATGTGGCATAAAATTGGCGTGCGAAGCACGCAATGCACTGTGTATTGAAAATACTTCCAATACGGGGGTTGGCGTGCGAAGCATACAATGCACTGTGCGTCGGCCGCTTCTCATAGTGTTCAGTGTCAAGCTGGCATGTGCGTCCTTAGCAGTGAACGTGTTAAAGAGTTTCTTAAGGCCACAGTAGAATTTTAAAATTAATTGTAGGCATATATTTTTTTAGTTATATATATTTATTTTAGACTATATTTATGGCTTTTAATTTTAAAATTTACTTATTGTGTGTTAGGTGAGTTTTATATTATTTTGAATGTTAATGTTTTTCACATCTTGTTATTATTAATATCTATTTTCACTTGTCTAATACAAATATAAAATTTGTCAGACTAATAAAAAGACAGACTGTACGGTATGGTAGTTGAGCACTTACTCGTCAAACTTAAAATTGTTAGGTTTATTTTTATTACATCGACTTGAAAATGCAGTTTATATAGAGCTAATATTACACTACAAATACATCAAAGCTTGTACCATTTTAAATAAACATATGCGTTGCAAATAAAATGTATGATATTACCAACTCATTTTATATAATTCGCAATTAAATAGGATCACGATCAAGTGTTAACACAACAACGAAAGGGTGATCTTTGTAAGAACTGTTTACAACAATTTATTACTTATCAAAGAAGAGTAATTTATTGCCTCTTTTAGATTTAACGTAAATAAAACCAAGCAATACACATACTGCACTGCAAACAAAAGCATAAATTATCTATTCCAAATACATTAGTTTTCCTGAAAAGAAATAGAATTGCGTACGAGGAGACACATGAATGCACAAAATACACGTCATAGCTAAAGCGTATATTTATCTTGGGTTCAATAAATAAAGTCTTATTATGCTAATTGTAGGTCAAAATATGATTAAATGTATTCTAAATTGTTAAAGTAAGGCCATAATAACGTTAAATTTTAATTCAATTGTTAACAGAAAAATCTAATGTGTTTTGTAGTTGAAATAAGTACTAGAAATAAGAAAGTAATACCAACTACTGCTGTGAAGAGCTAACAGAAAAACTGCCATTCGTAGAACTGTTCAAACATTTTACAAGGTAAATTTATTGCCGTCTTAGCAACATTCATAAAGTACCCTATGGAATAATGTAACATGTTTATCGGTGAAATCTTTCATGTCTAACTCTCGGAATAAACCATCTACGAAAACATATATAATAGACTTTTTCAAATTAAAGTAAACTTCTTAAGTTGAATATTTGTTTTGCAGAGATTAAATTTATTGTGGGTATTAAATTAAATATAAATACGAGACAAAATTCTGTAAAACAATCAAGGCCAATATTTCTAGTTTTAAAGATACATTTGTTTAAAATTTTTAATGTTTTTATATAAAACGTGGGAATAAATTAAACTGTTGTAATACTGTATATACAAACACACATCGTGTTACTTTTTAAAATTTCGAAACTTACAAATGAAATTTTCACTTCAAGACTCTTCAACAATGTTCCAGAGTTGTAAGACAAGTTTAAGCTTTCATGTCGAACACGGAAATGTTTATTTAGGAACACTAATATGGAACTTTGTTTATCGTGTTTATGTTTTAATATGTGTTTAAAAAATACATATTTAAAATTAAGTGTTTTTCCTCATTATTGATTGGATTTTTAATTAAAAAAGTTACTTTAAAATGTTGTGTTTTATATATTGTTTATCAAAAATTAGAACACAGCGAATGACAACTTGTAAATAGACCTATTTGTTATATGTAACTTTACAAAATGTATTTTAAATATTCTTTAATAACTCTTAAGTTGATTTATAAATGCATTAATACTCGATGTTGATTCATTGCTCGATCTTTAACTTTTTGTGGGTCGGAGAATTTCACTTCAAGCGAAATAAAAAGGTCTTGATTGCCGTGAAAAGAAATATTTTTATTGAAGATTGGTTGGATATCTTGTTTACAAAAAATGTTAACTTTACCAATGACTACTTTCTTTTGAATCGTTGTTAATTATTATAGGTTTTTAGAAATAAATGAGTATTATTATTTAATTTATTTGAAATTAAGAAACTAATAGAAATAAAAGGCACAAATCAAATCGTTTTTAAAAATCATGAAGAAATAATTTGAACCAAATGCAAACATATTGTATTTATTTATTTTTTGTTTGCTTATTTTTACCTAAGCCTACTTTGAAACAAATTGGATCAATTGAAACTATAAAATGTAAGTTGCTGCCACATTTAACTGTGCCTTCGAAAAGTTATATTTAAAATGACGGATAGCGTTGAACTTAATCCCAGCTGAAAGTTGTTCTCCTCTGCCTTCTCCAGCCTGAAACACATCACTTTTATTATTTTCTTCTGTATATACGAAGACGAAACCCGGTTGCACACCGACATTTAGATTTGAAGTTAATGAACAGTACGCTACTAAACATAACAAAACAAACAATACAATATTTAAAGCTAGCTAATGAAAACAAAATCTAGAGAGAAAACACAATTTCAAATCTTAAAATTAGTTTAAATTTTAAAATGAGTTAACAAGAAAAAATATAGCACCAAAAAAATGAATAACAAATAATTATAAATTATAGGTATAAAATAAACAGCTATATAAAACTCGTATAGTAAAACATATTGGCAGCAATATCCGTAAACAAATCAAAATAAAATGAAGTAACTTTCAAAAAATGTGTATTGCACCGACTTTCAATGTCTAAAATGGAAGGTGAAATTGTAAAAAACGTTTCAACGAACGCGACGTTTTGTTTAGTAGTAATATGTTTGACTCGGAACCACGAGGGACGCCAAACCTCTCCTAATATTTAGAGATAGTACCATGCACTAAGATTTTTTATGACTCTGTAACTCTATACTTTGCTTAAAATATTAGTAATAAAACTAGTAATATACATGTATGAAAGTAGTGGTGTTCAAACTTCCTTAATTGAACAAAAAAATAGAGAGAAAAATCACATTCATAATAATTCAAACATCAATTCAGCATGAACTCTAAGTTAAAATAATACCTCTCGCATCTACTCAAATAAAACATTATTTAATCTCACTTTATGCATCTTTATAACTTTGCATCGTTCTAATTAAAGAATACGACTTAGGACTATTGTACTTTTTAAATATGTTTTCGATTTGCAATATTGCAAATATATAATCATTTCGTTTATTAAAATTAATATGCTCAATAGAATATCAGAAAATGTGAAGGCCCCAATTCTACATTAGATTTATTTGCTATTATGAATAATACGAATGTAATTGAATTGAATGTTCAGTTTAAGGCGTTCCCACACACGGTTTCATTTTCAATTTTCAATTAAACTTTCGTTTATTGAGTGCGTTTTTGAAAGTCTCTTTATGTCCGCACTAGACGTTCAATTTCCAGTAAATTTCACTACGGAAAGAGATAATATGGAAGAATAAGCTAGTTTACTTTTATGTATAAGTTAAGCTTATCTATTCATACGTAGTAGAAAAGGGGAAAAGTCGTTCAGTGTGGGTAAGAAATTATCTAAAGAAAGTAAATAATGTAATTTTATGTAAATTGAAGAAGGTAAAGAACCCATTTAAAAAAAACTTTACTCGAATGTCTTGTTAAAACTTGTAAAATGTTCTACAAATAATAAAACCAAACATTTTATACCAATATTAGACTTATCGATTTCCGATCGGCTCCATCTTTCGAGCTTACGCCCTGAGATGATTGTATGGATAAATATAGGCTCAGTACTCTTCCAGGAAACATTAATTGTTAAATAAAACAAAAATTATACATACAGTCTCATTTTGTTATTTTAAAACAATGGAAAAAATAATTTGAAATTTGAATGTAGGCTTCTAGGTTACATATTTAGTAAAACATATTTGTGTATGTATTTACACAATTCTAGTCCCAAGAATGATAATCATTTCTCACCAAACTAATATATATTGTTTCATGTATATATTCTTGATGCGCCGTTTGAAGTAATTGCAAAAATATTTTTAATATCGATAGATCTATCTGTTAATAAAAAGGAATGAAAATGCAGTAGGCTCTTGAACTTTTAATAGGCCAATTAAGAATGAAATTATTAACACAATACAATCAATTTCACAAATGTAGGTTTATTGCTACATATGTTTCCCCGTCAGGCAACTTTTTAAATTATACATTATATATTATAATACACTATATACATTTACAAGTTTGCCACGAAGGAGTGTAGTTTTAAAAGATCCCCGAACCACTTTTCTTTATTAAAACTTCCTGGTGTTCCTTTGAAAAGTATGATATCAAACTTTCTATTTTTTATTTTACGACTGATATGACCTTATTAATTTGTTTTGCATACAGAATATTATAAAGAGTTATTTCATTTTTTATTTTATTTATTTACGCTCTAATTTATTTACTTGTACTGCCCACAACACTGGTAGCAATTTATATTAGTTTGTAAAAAATAAAACGACTTCTCCAGCAGCTAGTTCTTAAAATTAAATTTTAAATGAAATTGAAAGGAAAACTAACAGCAGCGAAATGCAACGCTATTGCATGCATCTGCAGCCGACCTGAACTCTGCGAGTTTCACCGTCTGTATCACGCGTTGCGAAGTCGACAGAACATATTTTACCAATAGGCCTACAGCAGAATGACAACTTCAACATTCGGTTACATCCACAAAGAAATTGAACAAGAGTGCAGCCACAAAGTTACAAATTTGTCACAAAATATAATAAACACGTTTTGAGAATTTCCAAGAAAATTGCCAAGTAATTCCTTATGAACATTTCTTTTGAAATTAATGTTTACATTTTCAGTTAACTTACAAATAAATGATTTTATCACGGCAAAGTATGCAATTTTGAGCAGTTTATCCAAAAAAATAGTGTTCATTCGCACTTCAATAATCAAATTTTCTTCAAACTTTATCTTTCAAAACGTTAGATAACACGATGAAAATCAAAAATGTTTGTTCATAAGCGATCAGGCGTTTGGTCTTCGCATTGATCGCTCGAAGTGGGTAACTGATGAGGACACATCCTCTCTTAAGCATAGGTTTCTTTCAAAGCGACCGGACGATGTAAGAGGGGCGATTTCGAAGCAAACCAATGCGAGCGTTCTCTTCCATCGCACGAGCACATTTTCAGCTCAAACAGGACACGCTGCTTCATTGTTTGCGTTTCATTTTTTCATCTTCAACTAAGCAACGCGACGATCACCGAAAGCTATCACTTAAGCAAGAGCACGGACTATAGAATTACTATAGAATATTATGTATAAACATCCTGTATACCAATAGAATTCATTGAGTTGTTATACTACTAGATAGTTACTGTAAGAGTGTAATTATATAGCCTAACATAATGGAAAATTAACAATAAGCTTAGGATTAATTATAATGTGAATCTTAAACTTTTACTGCTATCGGTAATTATAAAATAAACAGAAAAAATATGGATTTGACTTGCGCTTTAAGCTTTCCGTACCGACAATTAACTTTAAATACTGTTTAACAAAATGTTATCAACCGCTTATTGACAAGTAATATACTCAATAAACTATGGCATTGAATAAATATCACACATTGGCCGCAGAGAGCAGTGATTTAAAAAGTCTTAAATTAGTTTTAATACTGTATGTCATTTAAACAAATATAGACGGGGGACCATTTATAGCACAAGTAAGTAGATTCGAACCCACGCAACTTTTTATTGGAAGTTCCAATCTTTCTCAATACTGGACGAAGCTATTGATAGGAGGTGACAAGGGGCAAGTATTGAAGTATACCGCCTTTCGCAATAATTTTTTTGTAAACCCTTTACACCGCCTTTTTTCTCGACGTTTTCGGTAATTCTGTAATACTTTATACGGACGCTCTTTTTCTACATCGAGCAGACATTAATTAATAACAAATATTTTAAAAAGCTAAAAAGACAGGATTTTATTATTCGAGTATTCTCTCTGAACTACTATTTTTTTAGGATCGTTAAGCAGTAGTACCAACCTATTTATGTTTACAAACTAGAATCATACCTGGAACTTATAAGTTATTTTAGGAGCAGGTTTCTTTCTAAGAAAATATTTGCATTATAGGTTAATACTGTAATGGCAAATCAATCAGCGTTCTTTAAAGATTACCAGAAGTCTAAACATTGAATCCGAGTGGTACACAAATACCAATTTTAACTGAAGTACTTTTGGAAATAGAGGTTGATTAGATTTATTTTGTTTGTGCAGTATTTTAATTTAGGTAATATTTTGAAAAACTCTTATTCATGAAATATGTATTTAAGTATTTATAAATGAAGTAATTTTGAGCTATACACGGCAGTATCACAAAATATTTATTTTGTGGTTTACCAAACTTTGGCTCCGTAAAATGTATGATGAGATATTTTTGAGTTCTGTTTATTAGAACCTAAGCGGGTTAGCATACTTCATAACTATGTAAAATTTCTTTGTGATACTTTCATTTCTAAAAGTAGACTGACAGACGAACGTGCGATCCTATGAGGATTCATTTTTTACTTTTAAGACATGAAAGCCTTACAAATTAAAACCGCATTCATGAGATTTGTAAAAAATTCGCTCTTGAATATCTGGTAAGATTAGGCCTTATATTAGGGTCTACTCTTAGAATCGATCCGTAAATTTTAATATATTGTAGTTGTAGAAGAGCCTCAAGTTTGCAATTTTTGAACCAATTAACGTGTTTTGCTGCACTGTATATAAATATAGGGCTTCTGTCAAAACATACAATATCTGAAACAGCCAACCGTGGAAGACGAAGACAAAATAGAATACTTTTTTCTGCCAAATATTTGACATTATTTTCTTCGAACGTAACAAAACATTTTCAATTAGAACGGACAACCAATTCGACTTTACTTTTACTTCACTTATTCTCTATAACTTTCCCCTCCGAAAGCTACCACTGCGTATTTTCTATTATTTGACTCAGCGTGACCTTAAGCCTATTCCTTATTCGTAATCCTAGAGGGAATGCGCTTCCCTATTTCCATTTCCCTTGTTGTCATATCCATTTCCTTCCCTTCTGGATCTAATGGAGTGCTATTGCTTCTGAGTTCGCTTTGTTTGAGATAAAACGGTTTGTTGAAAACTGCAAACTTGTTCTCTAAAAAATTCCACTTGTATAATTTGAATCGGTAGGCTAAGTAAAATTCCTTGATAACTGTATTTACTGTCTATGTATTAGGCCTATATATAAATAGAATAGTTTACCTTAAATTTAAACTAAAGTATTGAAATTTATAAATAACTTTTTTTTTAAATTAAGGCCCATGAAATGTAAAAAAAATACTATTAAAATGCATAGATCAGCTTAGGATCACGGAGTATGTAATGCACGGCTTAGGATTAGTTCAAATATGCAGCTACAATAAAACTTTACAGCTTTACTTTAAGCGTGGCAAATAGACTATTGATTAGTGACATTCCTATTAACAGCTGATTACATCCTTTGATACAATTCGTATCGATGGTTTTTAGGTTACCTTTTTATTTATGAGTCGACCTTATTCAGGCTTTATTCATGTTAAGTAAATTTAATAATTCAAACATTTAATATTATTTACCATTTAGCTTTGAGGTTATGATAAATCCTACAACTTTATTAAATAAAATTATTAAATATGTGTATGAAGAGGGTTGGAGTGATCTATTAAATTTATTAAAAAACTAGCTGAATACCCGTTCTTCGCTACAGGGAATTTTTTTTGTTGCTTCACCATGATTCATAATTAATTGTCTTATTTTACTCTCATTTTCTTTCATCTATAATTTCACGAAAGTGAATTATAACATATATATTCAATTAGTTTAGTATTTATTATTCACTGGTTGTCCGTCAATCGGCCAAAAAACCCAAAAAAAATCGGTTATAATTTTTTTATAAGAAACTGCACTAACGATTTTCATAAAATGTATCTTATTTGTAGCCCTTAATGTACTCTACCATATGCAAAAAACTGCATCTTTCTAAAAAATCTCGTTTAGCTAATAATAATAATAATAATAACTGATTTTGGGATTTTTGGCCAAAAAGGGGGTTGTTTTTCAAAAATTGTCAAAACCTTTTTTCGTGCATCTATGCAGGCCTAATTGACATGTTTGGTGTAAATTTTTTCGAAATCGATCTAATAGTTTTCTCTCTATCTAATAATAATAATATTTATTATTTACTCTCCTACTTTAATGTATACCCTCTCCTACTTTAATACAATTATGAAGTCACAGTGAATCTGTTTAATAATTTAAATATTTTTGTGAGTAAGCATGTGCGAGTTTCTGGTAGCGTTTATTAATACATGTGTCTATACCTCCATTGAGTGTGTGAAATACAATTACGAAACAGTTCGATCGAGATATTTTTGAATTAAGAATCTTTCATCGAATTTTGAAGATAAACTGTTGTTCACGAACACCTAAAGTACAATTCATAGGTGACAGAATTAAATTGGGAATTTATCTTAAAGATATTTGCTTGTACACCAGACGAAAAGAGAATTTTTAGTTGAACTATTTCGAAAACAACAGATTGGCTTTTGTTAGCTACTACTTACATATTCTTCAAAATTACATATTGTTCTCAAATGGAGAAAAATAAGACAGCTGTTAGTTAAAACTACAGTTACTAGACAGAGACAGTGCGGCCATATAAAAGCGCCCGCCATGTTTATCCTAAAAGTAATGTCATCTGCTCAGAAGTACCATAATGTAAAGAATAGTGTTGTATCTCTTTGTAATTATAATAGAAATTACCTCTTTGTTTTTTTGTTTTTTGTTTTTTTTTATATATATAAAGGAAAAAACATGCGATTAATTGTTATAGTTTGATATTTATCTTGAAATTAAATAATAAAAATTGTGTTTCTTCTTAAAAAGTGTATTCTGTTCTTTCTTGCAAAAAGATATAACAAATATAATATAAACAGATAATAATTTAGGATAAACATGGCTGCCGGCCAATAGGAAACAAGACCCTACTTGGCCGCACTGTACCTATCTATAGGACGTGCCAACCTAACTTGAGGCAGCCCAAACTGACCTGGAGGGTTTATTGTACCCGACCGCAATAGAGCCTTTTACAATCCTATTAGTTGTAAATATTACTTCTAGTTCAATATTAAAATAAAACTAATTATAATGTGATATACTGATTCACCAGTTCATATTAAGAACCACGATGTAACAAACATTTCAATCGGACATGTTTTACGGTATTAATAAAACTATAAACAAAATACAAAATGTGACTGTATAATGATCAGTGGTATATTTTGCCCCTATAAAAATTCGAAATTGTAAACATATAATAAAAATATATTCAAACATATAATTCTATGTTTCAAACATAAATTATGTTTTAAACATTTAAATTATATATTTTAAACATAATCCTGCACACTCGGTTAACCGTATTATCCGATTATAAATACTATAAATATTGTACTTCAAGAAAGCTCATTTTTAGAACGGGTGAGTGTGCAGCTAATGAAACTACCCCATGGGTAAAGCAATCGCGTCATGTCTTTACCAAAGATATGACCCCCTCGCAACGGATATCAGGGTGAAACCACTTCCTGGCGAATATAATACACTTATGGTAATTTCTGTCTCTACGTCACATCAGCGATGCTGTTTTCGAAGACACCAGACAGGACCATATTGGCTGAGAAGAATATTACTATTCACAACCATGGGAAGGCACTAACAAGTGGATAATATTAAAAGTCCTTTAAAAAAAAGTGCTTACAACGCCGGGGAAAAACTGCCAAGAGGAGGAGCACAAGAATGAAGAAATGAGATGACCTTACAAAAAATAGGAATGCGCTGGATTGTCCATAACATGAATAAAAACAAAACAACTTTTAATGCGTCCTTTGGCAGTCTCAAGCCTGCAAAACGAGCTTTGCTCCGAAAGGTGAACCTATAGGTAAATTCTCATCACGGGTTCTTATTTCTCACTAATCTCCTAGACTTAGACACTTGAGTCAGCTTTCCAACCATCTTGCCTTTCATTAGATGTACGTGGTTTTATAACCTGTCTTTGTAAATAACTTCTTTGAAAAGAGTAATGCCGGAATAAGTAGATATATTAGTCCGTTCATAAATAGTGCGTAGGAATTTCTCTCATTTCATAAACATACTGTTACTAATCAAATAACCACGAAGCAACATTTTATTTTCTATTTATAACAAATTAAAACCCGAACTCTTCAACGAGTGGTAATTCTCAGCCCGAGATCTAAAATAACAGCATTAAATGTGTTCAGGTTTATTCTCAAGCAACTCTTAAAAGAAAATTATAAATTTTGCTTCACTGCAGTTGTCTTTACATAATTAGACTACGTTTCTAAAGATTTAGTCGATTTACAAATAAGTATTTACCGCGGAAGGTTGTTTGTACAATAGAATATTGCTTGTAGGAAAAGGGGATATTGTTTCTTCCCCAACATTTTTTTATCAACACATTTTTATGTTGATAACATCTTTTTATCGACATTTCTTTAAAGATATATATTGTTAACACTTGCCACTAGACGTTTAACCAAAACCAAATTCGATTTATTTATTTTTATTTATTTTTTAGTAAACAACATAAATTCTAATATCACAAAAATGTTAAATACAAAAAGTTCACTTATTTATTATTTTAAGTTGCAATTTTGATCAAAATAAGTATTGAACAACTCGATAAACTACACTTAAATAGCTTTATTTGTTTCAACAATCAAACTCATCAGTACTACAACAAGTAGGCCTACAATTAAACTAATCAGGCCAACTACTTTCTAACGAATCGTTCATTGACCTCGGAATAAGTTTGAATTTATATTAGGTTGTCCAAAAAAACTAATTGTAAAAAGAGGAAATGAGGTTCGCGAATTGTTCCAAGGACAGTTGCAAAGTAGATGTCGGGATCTAATTACTATAATTTCTCTGAAAACAACCTATGACCTATCATTGTGTTGGTTTTCGTACACGTGAAAGTCATACTTTGAACAAATAAACAACTTTTGTAGTTGATTGGGCAAAATGTCTTTAAATAAAATATATGTTTTTATACAACAATGTGTAAAAGAGTTTTTAAAATGTATCTCGTAATTAAAACACTTTTTATGGATTTAATAACACAAAGATCTCCAAAAACTGTCGAATCACTAATCACCAAAATAGAAAATTATGATGGATTCAACACAAGGATACAAAAAGGCTTTTACATCTATTAAGTTCAAAATTTGTCATGCACTATTGAGTTTATTAGGTTAGTAATATAATAAATCATGTTAGAGACCTAATAGTCTCTTGTAATGATAAAATTTATAAGTGAAATAAATCAATACCAAATTTAAAAGATCTGAGAAAATATTTGCTCCTTTTTATCGTTTGGTTGACTTTCAAGAAATGCATTCACAAAAATTTCATGGAAATTGATGCAATTTTGTCCTCAGCAAACGAATGGTTCTAGTAGTTATACGCGGTTTCGTAAGGGTTAAACATTAAAACCGCTTTACAAACAAGAAATTGTTAATTTGTAAAAATGTAATATGAATAACAAAAATTTTAAAAAGTAAAGGATTACGTCTATTATTTTTTGCAGGGTAAAAACAATATTCGTATTTATAATATGTAGCCTACAATTCTCCATCCGATTTCAAATCCAGCAGTTCAGGTCCCACAGAAGACAATTTCCAAAACATAATAAAAATTAATCAAATTTGTTATGGTGATACCAATAAAAAACACTAAACTATCAAAGTTCCAATATTACACAATGAATTAAATTTAAAATATTACCAATTTAATGTGAACAAATAAAAATATTAACTAACCATACTTATAATTACTATTTTGCTGCCTGCAATAAATCATAAAATGACGTACCCATCGAAAGAAGGTAATGATTATTGCAATAAAACTGAAATAGATAAACATATACTTTGCTGGTGTTCTTATATGTCTTGTCATTGTCCACAAACCATTAGGCATTAAACTTAAAACACCAACAAAGTGATTTTTGTTTAACAAAATCTTACTAATGTGTTTTTAAAACGTTGGTCAGTCCCATTTTGAAAGAGCACAAACATATCCCAAAGTTACCAGAGTTTCATGAAAACCTGATAAGTAGGTTTTGACTAATTCGTAGACAAGAGTTCCATCTTTTTAACGCATTATAAATATTAGTACGGTAATGTATATGAGTGTGGGTGTGCGTGCGTCTATCAGCTTGCGTGTTGAAAGTTGTATGCACATATTCAAAGTACACACATGGTAATGTTGATATACTCTGAACACGTTATTGACTTCGAATTTGATCCTGGCGCCATAAGGACCTTTGCGAAAGGATATTGTGCACTTGTAATGTGGAATTAATTACCGGACACCACAGGATACTCCTGCGAAGCGTAATGATCAGTATGGGTGGTCGCAGAGTCCATGGAGCTGAAACTTTGCACAGATACGCTCAAGATGGATTAAGAATATCAAGATAAAAGGACGTTTGGTGGTGAAACCAATTAAGTGAACTTTGTAAGGATGTTGATGACTGGGAAATGTCGTTTGTTGTGAGACAAGGCGGTGGTTAGCGTAGGTTGAAGGAAGTACGAACTGACTTCGCCTTTAATAACAAACATAGTTTGTTGCGTAACTATAGCAGTATCTTTTTGTGAGCTTATAGTTTTATTGTCAATAGTTTTACTGTTTTGGTAGCTGTTAATAAACAAGTTTTCGATATTAAAGCGTAGCGTATAATATTAAAAATCCCGCACTTAAAGTAATTGTTCAAAAAAATCATGCTACTCTATTCAATAAATAAATGTTGACTAATAAAGCAATGCAAATGCATTGAAAGGTACGTTCTTTCCAAAATTGTATACATATACGGAATTAAATAATTTATTTACCATTCGATATTCCGTTCTTAAATAATTTTACCGCAAAGTAAGACAAAACCGCTTATCATGTGCTATCAATAACACAGTGTAAACGCTCTACCCGTGAGGTACTTAACGGTCAATAACGGGATATTGTAACCATACTATTTCCCAAATAAAGAATTTAAAGAAAATAAGTGTCTAAAAAGGTAAATAGTGGTGTGGGTTTTTTACAAATAATTTTCTGATGTAAATTAATCTTAAAAGTAAACATGTTGAAGAAATACAGATTTTACCTGGTCTCGTTTCAAGATGTCTGTATTTTGATTTACTATCACTAAGTGGTTTCATTCTCAAAACTTGAAATTTTACCAAACTTGGGCACTTTTTCAGTTTTGCACTACTGAAGAAATGGAAAAGCCAATAATAGGCCTATCTAAAAATTCAAACTGGATACAAAATTAAAGGGCTTTTAAAGCTAAACGATTTCGTATTAAAAAAAACTTTTGTACTTGCTCCTAAAAGATTTGTATTTTTTTGTTTAAACAAATTAATGTAAACGGAAGAAGAAAATAAACAAATAGATTTTTATTATAATAATTTAAAAAATGTTGACACATCTAAAAACTTGAAGTAAGCATTATTTCTTCTTGACTATGATTATATTTATATTGTTCAGGAGTATAATAACTAATGTAAATGTATTTCTTTTCTACATGAACTGCAAAAAGGTGTCGTTTAAAACGAAATCTGTTTTTGGAATGATTGGAGGTATTCAACAAAATTTCAGCTTTAATGTACTGTATATCCAATTTGACCTAAATTGACATCGGACTTTTTTTACGTGGCCTTTTTTATTTCCACATAATTATTTAATGTTGGAAAACTTAATGATTGATGGAAAGGATCCCAAGATGGAAATTGTTTGAAAACGTATACCATTATAGCGATGTTTGGGAAAATGTTGAGTTCTGACAATAAAACCTTTTAATAATAATAAATAAAAATACAAAAACCAAAATTGTACATTCAGGGCTGTAAACTCAAACTGTTTTTCTTCAAAATGTTTATTTAATGAGACCATTAAAATTATGTAATTCTGGACATACGTTTACGTTTGGAAATTCTTCAAAAAGTTTCCAATTAATATACTCGTACACTTCTGGAATCGAAAAATTATTCTAATACGACACGTTGGAAAGAGTGCGTTCACACTGTTCCATTAAATTCTCGTTTTCGGTTTAATTTTCGAATGCGGAATACATATTATTTCCGTTACCATGTTTCATATTTTTTTATTATTGATTACATCTCATAAATAAAGGACGATGAATTGTTGATGGTTATCATTTATTGGTATTACCGCAGATAGAAACGCAACAAGAATAGATATTATTTTATGCATCCGATTATCAGAGATATTATTTACTTTGAGAACATTTCAAACTCTTATTAGATGGTTAAACAGTAATGAATTTAAGTCTGTTTTAACAGAATGAAAATAGCAACTTTTGATGACGTTTTATATTTATTTTAAACTTTAAGTAAGTTGTACAAGTAAACGTAGATTTAAGTTAAAATAGCAAACCGGGTTAACAGAAAAACAATAGGCTACATTCCTTCAATCGTTTTATTTAAGTATGATTGCATAGCTTCACGCTTATCTCCAAATTTGAATATTTTTCCGTAAGACTCCGTTTTTGTTCGAATACTTGCGTCTGAATCTGCTATCAACTCCTATAAAAGAGGGTGCTGAGCTCCGTACGTACGTGAGTAACAATATAATATAACAGCTTATTTCACCCATCATCTGTAATACTTCAACAAAACCTAGCGTAGGTTTTACTTTTTGGGGTTATGTTTACAACTTCAATCAGTAATATTTATAATGTCTTGTGAAGTTGTTTTTTTTTAAATGAGTTATAGACTTAATGTGTGCTAATGTATAATACATTATAAGATTTACTATAAGGTTATAAAATGAATATAAATACAACCTTTTATCATCAATATATTCACTTATATAAATTTAAAGAAAAGTACCAAATCATTTAACTTTGGAAACATTCCTACGTAAACACATACACACATCGATTATTAATTTATTCACTATAATATTAATAACTTCTTTTGATCTAGATTTTACATACTTTTGATAATATTTGATCTATTAATATGAAAAAAGCAATTCAAAGGTTATATGTTTATCTTTATTACTTCGGCTCGCATTAAAATTCCGAAGTATTGAAAATTATAAAAATTGTACCTCCATTTTTGATGACTTTTCTCGATGTTCTCGAGTTCTCTGAACACGATAAAGCAATAAAAAAATGTTGCGACCGTGTGTCTGTATGTGTGTCTTTGTGGACACGATATATGCACTCACAGACGTTGTAAAAAACTTCTGGTAGTGCCAAAATCTTCGTGATGTTATTGCGGAGAATTGAAAAGCTTTTGAGCAACGTGACGTGCGTGACAAAAACGTCACATTTTTACGTATTTAAAAAAACACGAGCTGAAGTCCCGAAAAGTGTTCCAACTTTTCATCTTGTTTTGATATATAATCATGTATATAAATACAACATTTTAACAAATAGACCTACAGTTTTTTAAACCTTATAATTGTACACATTTACCTAGTTAAAAATCCCCGTCAGCTTAGTGAGGTAGAGCTACATAAAGTTGTTGTTTTTAAATAGTATTTTTATAAATAATAATGTGGTTCTGATGTGTATCTAATTAATCTCCCTGTGATTTTTCAAGAGGCCTACTAGTCTAAATATATTTGCCATTGTGCAATTCCAGTATCTACAGTGTAAACGCGCTGTAGCCTATTATAACTTGTTTTGATTCATATAAATCTAAATAAACAAAGAACATGTTCTTTTTTACAATAGAGAAGGCCTACATCTCGTGTTGGTTGTATAAATTCAATTCCCTTTTAAATTTTATTTGCACTTATAGAATATTGGTAACCGGTTGAAAATAGTCCTAATAAACAGGAACTGTGCATTCTGAATTAAAATAGCAATTAAATAAGACATGTACTGTTTATTAGTTCTTGATAATTTTACGTTTTCGATTCGGTTAGTCAGAATTTATATTTGTCGGTAAGACTTGTCAGTAATATGACCTTTGGCCCCATACAAGCAGCGGGACTTATCGGCGGATATTTTGGTTCCATTATTCTCGCCAGTCGTTCTTATTTCGATGACAGTGATTGGAGATAAATCATTTCATGTCAAGTCAAAACGTGGAAACTTTTTAACGCAGTTAACGCTATCTATAAGGCAAACTTCAGTGGAGACACCGTCTGCTGCGACAACCTAATCTCTCGAAATCAAAATGTCAGAAGTTTAGTTGGATTTGCATTTAAACTCGGTTTGTACAGATCCTTTGTTTATGTCTACCCCCTTCCCCAACCTTATATTCTCGCATACATCTAAGTTTACAAAACTGTTTGAAGAAAAACAACAGCCCTTTTTTTAGACGTTTAAAATTCCAAGTAAATAATAATGAAAAAATAACACCACCGATTGAAAATCACAAACCCATATAAACAATTTTATCTGGTAGATTAAATAAAATTACGCAAAGATATTGCATTTACTATTGCATATATTAAATATCAATCTAAAGTGTATGACTTCAAATTCAGGGTAAAAGCAACTCCTATAAAACGAGTGTACGTCCGTACGTACATGACTCCTATATAACAGCTGATTATCATTATTATCTGTAACACAAGTGTAGATTACACTTTGGGATTGGGTTTATTCAACTGCTTTAATCTATAATATAATGTCTTGTGAAGTTTACTTTTTTAAATAAGAGTTATATTAATAGGCCTAACTAATGTCAGCTATAGGCTAATAAGTTTTAAGATTTGCTTCGAGGTTATAAAATGCATATAAGTACAACCTTTTATCACCAATATACAGTATTCATTTATACAAATTTAAAAAAGAAATACCAATTCGTTTAACTTCGGAAACATTCGTACATCTATCTTCGTATAACATACAAATATATTCTATTATTTATGTCTTCATTATAATATTAATAACTTATAAATCATTTGATGTATAAATATGAAATAGCAAGTAATCAAAATGCAATTTTTGTATCTTTATTTTCATATATAATAATGTATATAATTACAAAATTTTAACAAATATGCCTACAGCTTTATAATCCTTATAACTTTATACAATTACCGAGTACCGAGTAAAAAATCAGCAACTCTAGCCCTTCCAATCTGATATGACACGATATGAGGGCTATTTATTTCTCACTGGCATTTCTATTAACGGGTAATTTCATTAATAAAATAAGTTATACCTCAAATATTTAGGTTAAGTGTTGTTTAAGTCGAACTGGTTCTTTAAATCATTTAAAATATTGTTTTGGTAATTTAATATTATTTGCCATCTTAGCTTTGAGATTACGGTTAAACAAAAATCCTTTAGCCTATTGAAAAAACTTGATTTTTATTACTTTTTACATATAAGATTTAAAAATATATGCATGGAGGAACCATAGGCTTAACCAGGTCCATTGAAAGAAAAATTAATGAACTATAGTCTACTATCAGACAAAAATATGTTCATGTATATCATGATACGATTACAAAAGAATTTCAGACTAGTCAGATTTATTTAATTTAAATTTAAACAATTTGTCATGTCCTCACTACAGTTATTGCCTATAGTCACATCTTAGGAAGGAAGGAAAGAGGGGTGTGCGTTCAAAGCTCGCAGTGATCTTCCTCTAATGTAAAGTATAAAATGTGCTTTCTTTAATAATTACTTTTTAGTATATAACAATAGTGTAAATGGGGGGAAACCATTTGTGTCCTATATCAGCCTAAATGTATTTTAATAAACTTAATCTTAAGGATGTAACAAATTTTTAATCAACTCTTTTAATTCACTTATCTAATTGTTATTTTTTATCTATATAATTTCTTATCCACTTTTTAAAAACCTGAATTAAAAACCTACTGAACTTGTTTTGGCCGTTTGGTTTGTTGCAAGAACTCAATTTACGTGAAATATCAGATATTATTTAAGAAATTACAACTTAAAATTAAAATGTACCTAATTAATGTTGTTTCATTAATTGTTATTATTACCGTAGGACTACTTTTGACACAGATGTTTAAAAATTACCAATACAAGTTTATATTAATACACTTTACTTTTACTTAATTAATAGCAAGTACAATCTCACAAACTAAATTCCCGTGTCATATTTGATTACGGTAAACGAACAATTGTCAAAGTTTAATTGAAGGAAGTTCGTAATAAAGAGTTTGCCTAAGGGCTAGAAGGGGCGTTGGGGTTGTATAAAAGGTTATCTGGTGAAATAACGAGTTCAGTTTTGAGGATAATGAATGACAGACTGTCTTCAATTATGAGAGGTCGTTAAGGGACTATGTCGGACACGCACTCGGTTAAAAAAAATGTCATCAATCGATTTCTTAGTTTCCTTCACAGACGAAAATGTATAGCGAGAGGGGTGTAGAGGGTTGTGATTGGCGGAGGTAGCGGCAGAGTGGGGGGAAGCGCTGAGAGACGGCAAGAGTGTTCAGTCGAGGTTTGGCTGTGGAGCCGTTCGTAGCTAATGTTTACTGTCCTAAACTGATTGGATTATTGTGTGAAGTGTTAGTGCGGACGTGTGTTTTAAGTGTTGTGTAGTGTTTAACATGGCGACTGCGTGTTATCCTAACTACGAATTACAACAACAGCCCACTCAACAACAACAACAACCAAGGAAAGATTATAGTCGTCCTTTACATGTGGATTGTAGTGTAGAATATGAACTACCAAATGCGGCGAAGCCCCCCGCCGGAGCGCGTAACGAACCTCTTTTAATGATACATCCTTGTTATTATCGGAGGGCTGAGAGTCAACGTAGATCTCCCTTTATTAATAACCTCCCCGTACCCCGACAGACTCGAGTCTCACAAGGATACCATGCGGTCAGATATGTCGATCCGACCCGAGCTAATCATAAAAGAGATCCATTATTATGCGGGGCTGCGGGGGATTTCAGTTCTGGATCGGATAGTGGTGTCAGCGCTGGACATTGGACTGATTCTGATAGAAGTCCTTTGGCGCAAGAACTGCGACTCCATGCCGGTCCTGACAGTGGAATCGCCGGTACACCCGGCACCGAAGATAAGACAGCATTGACAGGTAGGATCAATTATTTTCTGTCAAGATGTTATTATTTTTCCAATTTTCAGGACTGTGTTTAATAGGATAACAAAAGTGTGTATTACAAGTCCAAGTGTTGTTTTCCTTTCATCATAATAATTGTGTTTCTAAAATATAAACTGTGTTATTTTATTAATTTTGGTGAAGTGTGGTGAAACAGTGATAAGAGAGTTTTACACAAATCTTGTGCACCGGTCGCATTGAAAAACGTCATGAGATATTCAATTTATTTCTCGCAGCTTCCTGCGTTAGGTTAGGTGAGAGTATATTAGCGAAAAGCGAAATCAATATCCGAAAGTAGTTTTAAACTCGCTTACTTTCAAAAATATTTATTAGTAGGTCAATGTAAGCCTATAGTTTGTATTATTATAATGGTAAGTACGTTGTAAAATATTTAAAACTATTTTTTCTTTTATCACATTTTTTAACTAAACATACAATAGTTATTAAATTATATTATTTCTGTAATTAGACTATTGACCAACCTACAATCGGATAGTGTGCCTGTATTTTGCGTAAACAAATTACAGAGGAAAAGTACATTATTATTTTTTATTATTTATATTTTTAGGGTCTATGATATTGATTTAATCGCATGAACAGTAATAGTTCATTTAAGACTATTTAAAAGTACGCCTTGAAATTTTTACTTAGCGGAACTACTCTAAATTAGTTTGTAGGTCGCATTGCTAATTAATTATAATTAGCCTATGACTCATAAATTATTATATTTTCTTAAAGATAAAAGACGATTTTTCAACTAATACTATAATAACCAAGTTCAAAAGTATAGCTACAAAAACACAATTCATATTTTTCTGGAGGAATGTAATAAAGTGACTGAAGAATCAACTAGCATATCATATCACATAGTAGACTAGGTCTATAAATAATGTCCATTACAAAATATTTATATAATAAGGACTTCATTATTTCGATAAATATAAATTTAATTGACTAGGTGCGGTTGTAGTTTTGTGCTCAATAATAAAATATAGTACAGTACTACCAAATTTAAAATAAGTAGATCCACAGTAAACGAAACATACGCTCTAACGACAAAACCATGATACTGTAATTCATTTACGTTTAATCGTTTTATAATACTGTTACCAACTTGCTCAACTAAATCCATTTAAACTAAATAGATATGTTCGTTTATATAATTATAATATACAAAATAAAGTTAGCGAAGTTGTTTGTTCAAATTAAATCCCCTTTTAACAAGCTGCACACGGTACTGGCCACTTGCCAAATAATAAACGTAACTTGGATTACAAATGGGTCAAATAGTTTTGTCTATTAATTATATTATATTCAACAAAACACACAAAAAGTGCTTTGGTTTGAAATGTAGTCACAAACATGGGCCCACTGTTGCAATATTCATTAGGCTCGCACTGTCGTTCATTTTAGCATAATGTGAAATGGTTGCATGACATGTTCTTTTGCGGAGTTTTAATTTCGCAACTGAATGAAAATAAGTAAACAATGCACACGATTTATTACGGTTAAATTAAATTTCTGGTGCGTTATCGCTTTGGCTACATTGTTGATAGCGCTTACTTTATTTGCTATACAATCGATGGTTTAACAATGACGAGTTTATATAAATTGTTGGTCAGGGTATTTTTTCCTAAATTACGTATGTATTTAAATGTCACTCATAATTACGATGAATCGATATTCTTATTCGATTATTATTATTTCATCATTAAAAGGAATATAAAACGAATATTTCAGAATAATTATTGTTGTTTATAAAATGTAAAAACGTTGATGAAATGTACCGTGTTGTGGGGGCTGGTCGGAGGGGAATGTAGTAAAATATAAGCAGCCGAGGCGGAAAAGCTTTTTATCTTTTATTGCTCCAACTCTCGCAAGAAAACATAAAGAATACAAATAAATTTTCGTCATAAACATTTTAACGCAATATTTTTTATTATCGTGCAAGTAAATTGTTTCATTTTACTTTTTACAGTTTTTATTGCTGCTAATAGCGCAAAAATCATAGATTTGCTGAAATTTGCGTAAAACTAATCTGAAAAGTTAAAATATGTTTAAGATCTGGTATATGGCTGTGTACAAGTCTTTTTTCGGTTATCATTACAAACGTGGGTTGTAACAATGTAATCCGGAGCTATTTATATATGCTCGGACTGTGAAGTACATATTAATAAATTATTGTAAAAGTCAATTGTAGAACAAATAAGTATTTTATTTTACTGATATTTAATAAAAATCATATATTTACATGTTGTATAAATATATATATATATATACATCATATATATATTTACATAAAATTTTACATGTTGATTTTAAATAATAACGACAATAAAAAGTAACAAAAATCCCATTCACCTTAAAACAGTATGTAGGTTTATTTTGTTTAGAGATTTTTTTAAATATGTATGTAATTACTTTTCAACAAAAATTAACTGTCATTTTCAACGCAGTTGAATATTTTTATATCGCAGAGGTGAATACGGTCGCCGCCGCTGCCTTAGAGATATCATTTAATGAGCGTTGACTTAAATGGAGATGTACGATTCATAAAAACCTTAAGGTGTCGACGTTAAACGTTGCAATAAACTCTTTAGGCACTGGAGCAGAAACAACAGAGTGCCGGTATGTTCTGAATTCTGATTGTGTTTAGGTTTTATTCTGGCGTGAGGCTTGTATGATTGTCTAAATATTGCGTTACCTCATTACTAATCAAAACGTATGCCTAACATTTTTGCAATGGTAGAATAATATTTTATTAATTAAAATATAAGTATTTTTATTTTAACAAATATTTAGTGTCGGGTTACTTTGTTGATGCAACTAAAACTTTAGGCCTACATCTTTATGTTTCCTTTATTACTCTTTTTAGAGGAATATGTTTTATTTAAAAAATAATAACAATACACTAATTCTCACACACATACGTTTAACAATCTAACTCGTTTCAATGACAAAGTCGTCATCCTCAGTGATACATGCTACAACTAAAAACTTATATAACTGAGTTGTGAGGATGACGACTTTATCGTTGAAACGCGTTTGATTATTAATCGTATATGTGTAAGAATTAGTGTATTGTTATTATTATTTTAAAATAATTCCTTCTCACTCGTCAAACTCAAAGTTTATTAATATGTTTATTTGTTCACAAATAAAATATCACTTGTTGTGATATACAAGTGACAGTAGCCTAAGCAAAAGAAAAATGTTTTAATTTAACATAAGGTCTATTATTAAAACATATATATTCAATATAGCAGAGGATTAGTAGGCTGGAAATTTTAAATTCAAACGAATTTATCCTTTTAAAAATATTTGATTACGAACGGCGTTATAAAACTCCGTTCTAATAATCGACTTCTATTAGACTATTACCGTAATTCTGACTCTCCAATTTACCCGCATTACATGACTAATTATTCGTCGACTTTCTAATTGGTGTAACAAAAATAAAATTATCCATACCGGTAAATTTACAAGTATAATGAAAGCCGTAATGGTGTAATTTGAAGAAATTCTTCAAGAGTCGGGGCGTAGGACGAGTTAGGCTTAACTTTATGAGTCGTCTACGTGCCGTACAATTAAACATGTTAGGTTAGGTTCGCGTGCATTACAATGGCCTAGCCCGCATCGCATCCAATACGGGCTGCAGACCTACCACTCCCATCTTAGTTATGACGGTGTAGTTCGCATAATGGTTTATGGTTTTGGTTTCAAGGTTTGAGAAGCGATTAATAGGATAGGTAACACGACATAATGACAGCGAAAATAACTGTTCTTAGCATACAATTATGTGCCCGTTTCGAATTGTGTTTAATAGTGAATGAACTGAACACGAATCTGAAGGAAAATGGTTGCCAGATTTGTAAAAACAATGTTTGTAATAGTTGTGTAAAGTGGTTTTGTATTTTTAAATTGTGAGTAATCAGACACAAGAAACACTACTGTATAATAAATCTAGCATACTGGAATTAAACGCGTTTGTTTTGCATAAAACGTTTTCTGCATTATAAGTAGGGGGCCTACCCTTAAATAGGCGTGATCGGTTTTTTAGCATTTCGATAATGTATAATTTACAAATAAATTATCCTAACTGCCTTCATAATTTCTTATAACATTGATTCTAATATATCCTAAATTTATTTCTTTTACGATGCAATATAACAAAATCTTCAAAACGTTTAGGATTAGGCCTACTAAAGTTAAAAAATCTTTCCCTGTTAACCTTCACCTGGCAAGGGGGGAAAATGTTCAATTAAAATTTAGTAGATATTTAGGCTAAAAATAGTACACTAATTTACATTATCTAAAACAAATTAGTCTATAAACCCAACAGTCTTGTATTATTACAAAACTATTATCTTTTTCTTACAGGAAAATCCAGTATAATATAACTTAAACATATTTTGTTAGTCCTTTCTTCATATTTCTGAATTACTTTATCGTTTACAAATTTACATTTTAAATAAGAGTACGCCAGGCAATATACGAGTATATGTATATATTGTATAAATCACCTTCTGTTTCAATCAGATTACATTTTGTTTATTTATTATCTCTAGACTATAAATAATTCCCTGTTATATAAACGTACATCACCAAGTTGGTCGTATATATTTTTAGAAACGTTCACCGTGTGTGGTAAGTGGTATTCATTAAACATGGTATCATTCTTCTCTGTCTTTGTGTTTTATGGAATTACGTTAATTAGATGCGTGACCATACCCGCCTCACTCGGTCGTGTTTTTAATTGATAACCTTATTTCATTGTTGCCAGCGAGCGCCTGAGGTACGATCGATAGCCGACTATATTGTTTAGCAACTTTGCTTTCAGGACGTGCTTTATTATTATCTTTATACCATTAGGCTTTCCCTCCTACTCGTTCTTTTACTTTACTTCCGCTGACCACGCCCACTTCCGGATTAAATCCCGGCAAAAGTGCACTGTTCTCTCCCTCATTGAACATGCTTCTCTCATGTTAACTGTTTTGCAAGTTGGCTGCATGCTATTATTTGCTTAAATAATCCACTGTTTACATTTACCACTCCGTTGAAAAAGGAACAGCCTAAAGCAGGCTGATAATTTAGAATGAAAAATTACTCTAACTTTAAAGTTATGCGCAATAAATTTACCACAGAATATTACAAACAGTTTTTACAACCAGACAGTAATTTGTGTAATTTAGGTTTCAAACAAGAATTTAATTTTAATTAAAACCAGAATTTTCGAGACCATTTTTTATGCCTGATTGCGTTTTGACTGTTTATAAGCTACCAAATATAATTATTTCCATTGTAATCGAATATTTCTTTAAAATGTAAGATTCTGTTTATGTCGGGCTACTCGTACTTAATAGTTGAAAAGAAAACATATTTTAATTAAATGAGAGCCTATTTGTGAGAAGAAGGCCTACTCACTACCTTCTTATAAAAATTACGTTTAATAAAACAAGTTCCAAATTATGATTTCTAACGATTATAATTAATTGTATATGCTACTAAATGACGTTGTCTGCGAGGGTGTATTTTAATATATCTCTGTATAACAAAATCGACAGTAACGCCAATATTTTAATACATATAATCAATTTGTTTTATTCCAAGAAATATGCCTAATAATCACATAATCACAGATTTTATTTTTGTTTGAACTGAGTAATACATTCTTTATTTCTAATAATAGATCCAACTAGTCACATTATCAATATTTTGTTTTGCTTTACAAAGGATGTTTATCCATAGAGCTGTAGTAAAAGTGTTCTATAATAGACCCATTATAAAAGCCACCACTAATAATTAAAATGTATTTCATAACAGTTTTCTTTGGTTGTTAATCTTCTTACACAAAAGCAATAAGTTCGTAAATTTTTTTAAGCTAACTATCCCTGTTCGCTTAATTGCTTGTCAGGCGCTAAGTGCTTTTCACCAAACAACATACATCTTACAGCAGTAATTTTAAAAGCCATATTTTTTACTAACCTAACAAGAAAAACACTATTGGTTTTCTGTCGGCGTAGAATTATGTGTGTAATTTTCGCCGCGCTAATGCGTTTAGCTGACGATGTTTGGACTCTTTCAGATTCCTGCGCCGAGATACGGTGAGTCGTCTAAATATTTGGTAGGCCTACATACGAATATTTAAGTCTCTCCAATAAAACTTGAGTCTTATCAGCGTTTTGTAAATACTTGGTATGTGTATTACACAATGAGTTCAACTTGGTATATATAATGTAAACAAATTAAATTATAAAAGGCTTAATTACTTTTTGTTCTGGCACATAAATTAAGTCTTCGAGGCACTTGAGTTTGAGTGAGGTTTAAAAGAAATTAATAACAAAATATGATATAGTTGAGTAGAGTGTAACAATTCGATAAGGAATATTAATTAGACTATTAATAAACATTCCCAGCATTTATTTATTATTTGATTTATTACTTTATCGAACCTAAAAATTGATGTTGAACCAAAAGAACAATTTGAGATATTTTTATCCTTGGATTTAAGCTTTACACTAGTGGAAGGAAAAAATATAAATGGAAAGAACAACAATACGGGTAAAAGTGCGGACGTTTTCCGTTTTTAATTAGGAAAGGTTTCTTTTCAGATATCTAGGCCTAGTTCTTATTTGTACTTCTAATTTCAATTTGGATTCTATTAGATATTAGCGGTTTTTTCCATTTTTACTAGTATTTCGTTATATTAAAATATGTTAACCGATTATTCTAAATATAACTGGCAATCGTAGGTTATTAATGGAATTAATGTTCGAACAATAAAACATAACTTCTACACAATTATTTCAATTATATTCCGTTTAAACTTATATGTGAAAAGGTATTTCTGGTTTTAGATTAAAACTAATTCCATTTTATTCGTTGACTTAACAATATTTGCAAATATAGTCTCATATAAAACGCCTAGGTCCGTAAACTGCGCAAATCAAAACTAAACATTAAACAGACATAGAATATTTATTATTTATAAAACAAATTCTTTACTGTAATTATACTTCGACAATATTTCATGTGTTGCCAAATAAACAACACATTTCATAAACATCCGCCCTTACACTGCAACAAACAAAATTCTTAGATCTGTAAACTACGCAAGTCAAAACAAAAACCTAAACTTAACCTATATATAATTAATCATTATTCTTACTAGGTATATGTTATGCTTATGATTTACTAATACTTATTTTAATTCATATTTCCATGACATTTAACATTACATTAAAGTAAATAAAAGTTTCCATGACGTAAATCATTTAAACGTATGAGTTTGTCCAGCCATTCGAGGAATCCAGCTCGTAATTCTTGATTCGATACACACACAGAACTGCTCAATAAATATAGCAAACTACTTCTCCTTACAGATTTATATATTTCAATGTACACTGTATATTTATTGGTTTGATAATACTGAATTTATTTCTTTTATTCTCTATTCATTTGCTTTTCAATTTATGTTGATTTCAATTTTGTATGCATGAAAGCCAACCAATATCAAAGTAGCGTTTTGACCAAAGGTTTCATGTGATGAACTTTTTTATGTATTCGTTTTTTTGTTGTAATAACAATTATTCTATTATTTTAGCCTGAAAATTTGTTTCCCTCGTAAATAAAATTATCTTGTTATCTGGCGAAAGTTGTTACGGGTAGTACCTATTTCTGTTCCTTGAGTTAGTATATGATTGATAAACTGAGTTTTTAACGTTCACTAAATTTTAAAGTAGACAGTAAGTAATTTAACCTCTGGATAATCGTATATATTATTTCTCAAGACTATTTTTTTGTCGGTACGCCATAACTTCCTTAATACATCATCAAATTACATAAATGAGGCATCATTTTAAAGCTTTCCTTAACCACTACACGGGAAAAATAGACAAACAGCTTAAAATTCATGTTTTAATAACAAAAATTGATTTAAAAATTTTTATATTATACTCTGTATGTTCCTAATGAAAGGCGCCATCTACTAACCATCTGTTTAACTAGCATGACAGCTGTTAGTTAGATTGT
The DNA here is from genome assembly GCA_018207615.1 of Philaenus spumarius. Taxonomy (NCBI): domain Eukaryota; kingdom Metazoa; phylum Arthropoda; class Insecta; order Hemiptera; family Aphrophoridae; genus Philaenus; species Philaenus spumarius. The sequence goes on from JAGFPH010000001.1 coordinate 555,270, forward strand.
TTACACTGTAAGATTGTATAGGGAAACTGTTATTTATAAACCAATGTAAATAAATAAACTTAATTAACTGAATTAAATCAACGTGTTAAATCAGGTAAATGTAGGCCTACTCCGAACTTGCGAAATATTCGCACGGGTCAGCTAGTATATTATAAGTAGGCCTAGTAACTTATTAAGTAGACTGATTAAAATCTTTACAACATTAGGCTTATATACAAATTCGATATTCCAGATATTAATCTCTCAACTCCATAGTAACAAAATGAAAGTACAAGAACTTCTGAGATATTTTAATTAAAATCATTTAATTCGAAACTTATCAGTTTCATTTGCGTTTGAGCATTTCTTAGAGTACTTTGTATAATAAAGGTGCAGTCATGTTCAGTGAAGACATTTTGGAAATCTTGATGTTTTATCTTGACGACATCATTGAAACTAAATTGCTTTGACGCTTCTTCTTTAAGTTTTGTAGTTTTTATCCAATAAACGCTTGTTAAGTGGTACTGATAAAATATTAACGCATGAGACAAATTTCACAATTTTGTTATTTTTTCGATAAAAATTGAAGTTCTACAGCTAAGAGAATATGTTAAAAAGAATACACAAATTTTTAATTGAAAACGTAATTTTCATCTAAAAATAATCTCTCTTCGGAGAATGCTTTTCTTTTGTACGTTTAAAAAGGCGGACATTTTCTAATTACTTCGGAACATTCAGTTTCGTTAATTTTTTCTACTAGACTTTCATAAATTGGAGAAATTGTGCACTGTACTGAAATAAAACAGCCACTTTCATGTTTCAAAAAATGTGCTGTAGTCCTAAACTAAAAGTATGAGTTTAGAAAACAACAATGGTAAACATTTTATGAAACTAGAATATTCATTATGGTAGTAGCTTTTATTTTTTATAGTGAATAAAATAAGCTTCTAGTGAATAAAAGTATGTTTTACCGTTGTTTTTATCTCATTAGTCATTAGCAGTCTGTTCCAAGTGCTTAGAAAGTTTTATGTATTTCCGCGGATGTATAAAAAGATTAATTAGGCCTATGAGTCACCGCAAAAAAAATCTAATCATCGAAGTTCCTGAAGATATTTGAAAAGTTAGCGGAAACCACTACGCACGCAATATTCTTCAGCCGAGCCAAATCCCACAAGGATAGTATCTTTTCTAATCGTTGGGAGGGGGGGGGGGGGGGGAGAAAAAAATTTGATGCTGTTAGTAATGGCATGACGCTGCCTAGCTGAGTCATTAATGTCCACCATTATTTCTTTCGAATCTGTTAGATCATGCTTCGAGACTATCGAACGGTTATTACGCTATTAATTCGAATCGACCTCGTCAACTGTCGATATAACAGAAATATTAATTACGAAAGTTTGTCATTTAATTATAAAATAAACAGCGCAGCGTAGCAGTTCTACATTCCTTCGTTTTAAGTGGACTGATAAACATCTTGAAAATAAAATTAAGGAACAGTTTTTATAAACCTTGTGATCAGTTAAGACACTCTAATAAATATCAGATGACTATCAATGTTTAAATTTCTATCTCTAATGGATAATATAAAATTTGGATAGTAAATAATGGATTAGATAAAATTTATTAATTTGTTCGAAACTATATAAAAAGTATAATTACGATAACGTAAAGAGCAATAAATTTTTAGCAGTTAAATTTTAGTTTTATAATTTGGTAGTGCATAAGTAAACATACATATGCAAATTGATATTAAAATGTAACATAACAGTACGGGAAATTTGTTTTTTACGTCAGATATGACAAATTTCAATACTAATTTTGAACATAGAAACTGTAGTTTTGACTTAGAGTGTACTTTGATTTGAGACAGACGATGATAACCGCTCAGGTTTTTCGCCTTATAAAAAATATTTTAAAAGTAACTTTACAAAATATTTGAATGCATAACACAACTTCACAGCCGGTTTAGGAGCTTTCGCCTGGAGGTGTATCCCGTGAACTCCCAACTCCCAAAGGGGAGGGCCCCAGGAAATGCATCATCAACACGATGTCCAGATTGCCTCCACTGTTCAATATAATGAATTACTCTGGGAATTGGTCCCCCATCCTGTCTCGAAGTTTGCGTCAATGGGGGGCAATTTAAATACTTGAACAGATTCTCTGCGGTAAGTTAGATCAAAAGCAGTCGGTGGGTTGTATGCTACGATAAATAAACTTTGTATGTGGTCCGTGTATTGGTGTAGTCTATATGTTAGAGAGGTCTAATTAAAAACATGCATTATGTGTCATACTCGAAATGTATATAAAGATACTGTTAGAGCCTTAGAGCGAAGGTTATTGCACGAGTTTCAAAAGCATTTATTTTAAAGGAAAATATTAATCCGTGTCAAGTCAACATTATACAGTACTCTAAATCCGCCATAAAGAATTTATTTCACATAACAATCATTTCAAACTGAATTATTTATCTTCATCTCAGTTTTCTTTTTCAAACAGTATTAATCATAAGCTTCAATTAATCAACGTAAAATTAAACTGTATTCTAAATACTAATTATAAAATTTGACTTTAGAAAAATTATAAAAATTTTTGTTTTGTTTTAAATGTTATAATTTATTTTTAATTGAGGATAAATCATAACCTCAAAACAAAGCTTAAATATTAAGTCTGTGATATAACGGGACCTATAATAAAAGTTTAAAATTATTGCCATTTCGTTTGCCTACCCCTTAACTCAAAACGTATCCTAAACATTAGACTAAGCCTACAAAAGTTGCTTCAAAGTATGAAATCGGCTAAAAGAAGTATGATAATGCCTTAAAGAAGTACCCTGTAATTAAGTTTATAAATATTAATATTAGAGTAAAATCTAATAACTAACTGTATCAACACTAAACAGCTTCAATGAACAAACATTTAAATTACAAAATAAAATGTATAAAACACTATTTGCATGTTTAAAGTTTCTTTTAAATTATTATTTTTTAATTTTCTGTAATTTTCCACCATTTTGAGGCCATACACTTTAGATTAATGCAAACTACGTTGATATTGTGTTCACAATTTTCTTTGTATGTGGATAATCGCGAAAACCCCTGACGCTGTTTAAACATCAAGAAAGTAACGCGACATCAAAAAGTAGCCTACATAGTGTTTCATAATTCTCCTGGCGTTAGATAATATATGACCTAATGTTCCAAACGCTAAATTATTTCTCTAAATCTATTAAGTAATTCGGATAATAAATAAAACCAGTTTCGGGACCATAACTGCAGATCAAAGAAAGTAATTAATAAAGTACATTTAGTAGTAACATCGTTAATTAGTGGACAGTCCCAAGTGGCCTTGCGTTAAGGAAACGGACGCCGACTACGAATTGAAAGCTTGCCAACTCTTGACTAATCACACTCCACAGAACATAAATAATATTGTTTATTGAAATTAATGGAAATATTGCGATTAATATTCGACAAGTATAGTAGACTATTGTGTCGGAATAAGTGAAGGGAGAAGGGAGTTATGGTGTAATTGTTGTTTAATTATTATGTTTCGTCTAAAGTTGTCACATTACTCAGGTAATGACCACCTTTATCTTCTCACTCTCACACTCTCTCTCTTAAACTTTGGCTGCCAGAAATCATTAGAGTTTTGTTTGTTTAAACCATAAAGTTATAATTTATTACGCAAGATTTTTACTAGCTTACGCAACTGTGCACGTAAAAGCGTGTTTGTGTTGACAAAGAAAAATTATTTAAATGTTATTCAAAGAACGACCTGTTAAAAAAACAAGAATTTTGCATCGTGACGTAATTTATTTTTGTTATCGAACAAATGAAAAACTGTTTACACTCATACTACAAATTGAAGTAACACTAGTTTTGTTTTTCACTTCGAGTCTATAAAGGAAGGCATTCGTGTTTATTACTGTTTACAACTATCATAAAATGAAATAAAATTATTAAAGATTACGCCGTTGTAATAAAGGAAAGTTATTTAGTACTCAGTAAAATCCAGATGTGTTTGGAACGGAAAAACAGAACCTAACTAAGAAACGTCGGGTCGAATGATAAACAAGCAATTAATATTTAACGATCCACTGTAATTTAACGCAGAAATTATTTCTAGCTAGGCTACAGTTTATATACGATAATTCTAAATTGACGTATTGTTTACATTTAAATTTGATTTTGCAATGTCGCCTTCGAAGTCGAAAGTGAGAGAAATAGAACTGCAGGGATTAATTTCAACGAAATGTGACAAGTTTTAGAAAGTACAGTAATTTAATTAGCTTATATCTGTTACACGGCTCCACCCCTATAACCCCTCCCTCTCTTTCTCTGAGAATTATTCCATTATGAAGTAGAATTTATTCCTTATAATATTTTTCATATTTCCATTCCTTTATTAAATATTACGAGCTATGTTTTAATTTAAGGTTTCGGATTTGCCGATGCTAACTAGATGTCTCTAATCTAAATGAATTGGAGTCTTCGAGTCTCCAATTACTTTCGCTGCATAAATTTACCCTAATTGATGTAATTCCGGCGTAGCTCTATGATCCTGATTGCAGCAGTTCATTATATAATTTAATTTATAGACGGGATAATTAAGATCTTAATATGTTTATTGGTAGTTTAGAAATTCTGAATGTATTTTGTTTGCGTTGTTTGTGTTTTAACCATTTAGTAACTGAAAATGGCCAACTTATGTGACTTAAATTTTTGCCATTTTCTTTCTTTGAATATACAATATTCCTGAGGCACTACTTTACAGCAACCGGACCATATTGGACCCTATTCCTAAAATAATACTAATACAGTCAAACATGTGTTCTCTTATATTAAAATTATTCCAGACTAATTAGAAAGAATGCTAAAGAAATCTACAGTTCCGCAGCTTAAAAGAGAAAAAAACATCACTAACAAGGATGAACTCGTTCGGCTTTCTACTCTCCGAAACGGACAAAGGCTTTCACAATAAAATTTGGCGTACTGTAGTTGACCCGAATATTTTCCAATTATTAACAAATATATAATTATACATTTGGGAAGGGTGCCAAATTGTGTACTCCAACAATTAACCTTTAATAAAGGATATTCAAACTATATTTTCTTTATAAAATTGGTGATGTTGCTAAAAACCCTCTATTTCCGATAGTTTACAGCCAAATCTTCGGAAACATTTGTCTAAAGTAGCTTACTTATATACTTTACAGTTTAACTATAGCGGTTCAAAATTATAAATATACGTAGCGGTAATATTGTAAATTTAGAACGACACTTTCGAAAGGGTTAGAGAGCGTAAAAGCTCCATGAAGTGGTTGACTGTACGGAATCCTTGACGCTCAGGTCAAACTGGCACTTTTCCGGGTAATTGAAAAATGCACTGCTATTATAAATTGCAGATTAAAATAAAAACTTGATTTTTAAATACTAACTCAAATTCTAAAGATATGTAAGAAAGAAGAAGATATACTGGTGAAGTCTGTATAAAATAACATCTCGAGTTGTTTAAGTATTTACTGTAGATGCAGCAAAGCCTTAATATTTTAAAGAACAGAAAACTTTTGTTAGTAAAAGATTTTATCTGCGTATCTTCATTGAATGGCAACAAATAACATTTCACCATTTCAAAATAAGTTTATTTGGTTTTACTTGTTGGAAGTTTATTATTGATAACACATTTTACTTAGAAATCAATATCGTTGACTGGTCGCTGGTGATTTCTTGGCTTACGTCCACCCCTCCCTTCTTCCGCATGTCCGCCTACAAGTTCTTATTGTCTATATTGCCGTAACGTTTCCTCATAAAAAATGTCATAAAAGATTCCATATTTAAGTGCCTCATTCTTTGTTATTTCAAGAATTTAAGATATGAAAAAGGCGTGGTTGGATTAAATTATTTGGAGCTGTTATTACAAATTACATAGCCTATACAAATTTGGAATTGCACAAGAAGATTAATTGCCAGACAAATTTCTTCAACAAAGTCGTCGTCCTCACTATAATCATTATAGTCATTATATCTAATGACCTCAATTCATAATCATTATCATTAATTTGTTAATTGTAGTTTGGGATACTGATATAGAAAATTTATTGGAAACACTTTTCACAATTCAGGTTTTTGTGTGCAATTTATTATCGTTGTAAACTATTCAAAATTATGAAGTTATAAAACTTTCTGAATTTTATAATGTGTTCACTTTCTTTGTAATTATTTAAAAAGTTTGTGTTTTGCCTCTGACTAAACCGTTTCATAAAACTCTTTACGTTAACGCAACCTTTTCAACAAAACAAGAATATTAATTTTGAATCGTCGACATATTTCTTAGAAGTGTTACAATACCCTCTAATATATTACCAAACATAAAGACTAACAAAACGGTCACCTTCGTGTATAGGAAACTATTGTAGCAAGGAGTAAAATTTATGTCTACCGGACTCGGGTCTTGGTTGTCTGATATGTATTGATTTATGATGTCTTTAGACGCGTCACCCGAGATATAAGACTTCTTGTCCCTTCTGGAACGGTTTAATTTATCTTTACCTCTCGATAACTTGGGGTTTATGCCCTTAACGGTTTGTTATGGTCATGCTTTGAAACCGGCATGACTGGGTGATGTATACCTATATTTATGATGAATTTGTCATTTTGTAAAATTACCTAAAGTAGCAATAAATCAAAATGGATCGGTTAAAACTAAATGTAACTCTCGCACGTAAATATAGGCAGAAAGAAAATAAGCTACAGCGTCTCCCTCTGAAATATAACTGAGATTTATTGCCAAGTTAACGGCAAGGAAGGGAGAGGGAAATTTGTACTTCCTGTGGAGTAGTTGTTCAATGTGCCCGCGTACTCGTTTTGGATTCAAATGCGTAAACAGTTTTTTTCAGTTTAACATTTGTGTAAAATAATTTTTCTCTGTGATCTAGGCTAGAACTACAAATTAAATTAATCAAAATATAAACAGCAGACGCGCACAATTATTCTACAACTGGATAAAATAATTGCTTAATTTTATGATTTTGTTGGAATAACCTGTCTATAAGTATAATTGCCTCAAAACGTAGAGCGACACCCTCTCAGGTAGAACGGACCGTCCTAATCACCTATTCACAAACAATGCCTTTGTTAGAAGCGAGCACCCGGGACTACCGGCATCCGCCTGCTATTCCAAGAAATTTTGTCACACTATAATTTGCAAACAATTGATCTATTAGGCCTAGACTACATTATCAAATGAGGGCTCATTTTTTCGTCTTACTTAGACGAATAAAAACACATTTGAATCACAGTTCTAAAACGTCCCGTTACCGAAATAACAGCTGTCGCTTAACTTTCACCATCACATCACGGGCACTGTTATGTCAGTAACGGTACGTCGTGATTCAAATTGTTTTTTATTCGTCTAAGTAAGACAAAAAAATGAGAAGTCATTCGATAATGTAGGCCTAATGTATCAATCGTTTGCAAATTATAGTGACAGAATTTCTTAGAATAGCAGGCGGATACCGGCAGTCCCGGGTGGCCGCTTCTAACAAAGGCATTGTTTGTCAACAGGTGATTAGGAAGGTCCGTTCTGCCTGAGGGGTGTCTCTCTACGTTTTGAGGCAACTATATATTTTGTTAGTTTCAATCTTAAATTGATAATATACAGTAGAACCTCGCTAATTCGAAAACCTCTGTATTTGGAACTTTTGTCACTTCCCCTCAGAAAAACTCTAATATTTTAATATAAATATTCCGTTAATTCGAAGTATTTTCAACACCATACAACCTCTAAAATTCGAATTTCGTTTTACACATGCCTCTACAATTCAAATTTCGTTGCAATAATTCGAAGTCAACATCTAAAATTCGAATTTTATACCCCATTTGCCTCCGAAATTGGAAATTAATACAAAAAACAAGCCTGTTAAAACACGAACAAGAGCATGCGCTAAGGTGAAAAGATACGGTTTCCTTAAGCGATTTGTAGTGGATTCTTAAAATAAATGTTTACCTCTGAAATTCGAATTGTATCTACACCAACCTCTTTAATTCAAAGTCTCTATAGTTCAAACTTCCTTTAATTCGAAACAACATGGCTTTCCCTTGGATTTCGAATTAGTGAGGTTCTACTGTTATATTTATAACTGAGCTGTTGTGTTTACCTATAATGTAACATGTTTTGCTCTGTACCTAAAAATAAATTTCTTAAAATCACATCTTTACAAAGCACGCGTATAAAATCACAAATAAGAGAAACAAAACATATAGACAATTTGAGGGTTTCTTTACTATTCGTGGGAATAGTGTTCGCACAGAAATCGAACAATAGAACTAGACTTTAGCGGCGAATCGTATACTTAGGTTTGATTAACTTTAATGTTTACTTTTGTAATGGGATTACTAAAATTTTACAGTATAATCTTTTGAAGGATTTTCTAAATTACGATTCATTCCATGTATTATTTTTTCGTTTAATAATTTTGTTCTTCAAAGATATTTTTGACTATTCCTACATAAATAGTTTGATCATTTACAGTTGAAGTGAAATTAATTTTATGAATGGATTCGGGCCGTGATACGTCAAATGGTTTAATGCGCATTTAATATGAAATGCTTCTATAGGCATACGTAACTTAAAATTCCCTTCAAATTCTCTGAAAAATACCACCAAGGCTCTAATTATGAAGTTAACATTTATCGGTTGGTTACCTTTGTTTGAAGTCATTTAGAAAATGGGAACAAGGGCGCGCCTTTGTTTATTAGAAGTTGGCACAAAGAAAGGAACCATTTGTTCGAATCACTGATTTAAAATGTCGAAACGAATTCTACCTTCGAGTTTTGCGGAATCATTTCACACCGTAGCCAGCTAAAACCTCCAAACTTTACGGTACATATTAGGCTCGCGTAATTTCCACAAACTCTGAACTGTAAAACCCAGTATTTTTTGGCATTAACCATGTGAAACCTTTCCATTCCGTGGCCTAATTTATGTGTAGGTCTACTTCTTAAGTATCAGTGCGCGTACAATAGTGCATTGTTGAACAACAATGGACGTCTAACAATAAGTAATCAACATGCGGAGTTGAGTTTTTATGAGTCGCTCAGGGTGGGTAGGTTAGGTTAGGCGTTCTGGTAATACCGATTCGACTTGTATTGTTCTTTTGTTCGATATACCAATCATGTGTTTGGCCGTGCTTAGCAATTCATTGCCAATAATACCCCGGTGCTATTGTTTTAAAATGACCTATCTATTATTTAATCCCCCCCCACCCGCGCTGTAACCCTTTCTTTTTCCTCCCGAATGGTGGAAATTTTCAACACTAATTAAACTGCAAACCCTGTTTAATTAATTTAAAATGTTTGAACAACGTCGCTTGTCAACGCGCGCGCTTAATGGATATACAATGTAGACAAGCGCACTAATGAATACTAATTCACCTTATCGATTTTACTTTCAAACCGTTTTCGGATGTGAAAAATGGAACAGTTTGGACGAAATGAGGATCCATTAACTGTGATCGTTCGTCGTAACGGTCTGTTGGTACGCGGAGTCGAAGTTATTGAAAGTATTTTTAACTCTGAAAATGTCAAAGCAATGCAGTGATATTTTACCTATATTTGAATATTTAGACAACTTGTTTACTGTGTTTTTAACGCAAACGTTATTATCAAAATAAATATGTTTAGAAGACCGTGTGCAGAAATATTTTTATAGTATTACATCATCAAATAGCAAATTGAATGTAAACATCTTTCCAAAGGATTGCCCTATGAATGTTTTCTTATGTTATTGGCGAATAATAATGAATGTTACTCTTGTGATATTATCATTTCATTTAATAATGAGGAAATACGTTTTAGTTTTAGCACATTCTGTAGATAACGCCAAACAAGAACTTTCCATTTATGTGTTTATCACATTCCAACGCCAACTAAAGAAGCTCAGATATTGCAGTGCATGTATTTCTCAGTATCTTTCTGAATTTATAAAACTTAAATTCTTTTCTCCTATTTTGTAATGTTTACAGAGTTTCAGAAAATAGTATCGCGTAAATTCCATACACAGATGCAGAAACCCGATTATAACATTTGGTATATTGCCAAACATTGTTGGGACTCGCAGTTTTCTGTTAGAATCACCAAACATTCTTTTTACCCTTTAATCGCGATTTCGTTAGACGTAAAGTTCCACAAATTATGTCCCGTGTATATTATCTCTTCTCTGATCATGCGCGGTCACACGACTCCGCATGAGGTCGACTTTTATTTGTAGCCTATAATAATAATATCAACATAACATTGCTCGTTATACTATACCCGTATTAACTGTAACGGTTATATTCGCCGATGCACCCGCGTACCGAGGGGCGCGCTCGCTTATCGCTTCCGCCTGACTATCGACGGAAATAATGGTGCTTAATATACCATAACTCTGTTATTTGCGTCATCAAACAGTTGCCAACCAGGTAAGGGTAATTGTCGTTCATTCGGATTATAAAATCCGAACTTGTTTATAAAGTCGTTGATATTTTTTTGACGAAATGCTTTTAAATTCTACTTTATCCTGTAATTTAATTTCTGGGTTATCATTCAGGAATGATAGTTCAAAATTAAATTTCAATAGTTCAATTTGATATGTTTAGGCATAAAAAAATATCTTGCATCAGTAAACCAACTGATGTGCTAAAAAGTGTTAGACACCACGTGACTGCCCTCTACAACTGAGAAATGTCGCCATGTCGACGGTAAGGGCTAGGTGGAAAGGGAGTCGTGTACTTCGGGTAGTACGACAGTGTCGTGTGACAGTAGGCACTGGTCGGTCGCCAACGATTTAAACGACTCTTCTTCATTCCAGTTAGATTGTGAAGATTGACTTTTATCGGTGTAGCGTGTACAAAAAACGAAGGTTTTACATCGGGTTTTTTAAAACTAAAATGCGCTTGTTTGTATGTAACCCCTTAACCACTAACGAAATATATTTATTTTTTTGTAGATCAAAGAAAACTCCCAATAGATTATATAATAAAAGAGTTTACAGTAATTTAAAAGTTAAAAATAAAACGATTTCTCACAAAAATACGTTTATTTGTCAAACGACAAAGTAACTCTTAAGGCTACTAACAAAAAGTTAACTTTTTTTTAATTGTTTACAGTAGTCCTACGTAAAAAACAAAATAAAATATTTAGAAATAAATTGTGATAATTATTAAAAAAATTTAAATGATCTTTACTTAGCGTTTATAAGAACTATTGCCAAGTCAACAACAGTTTCAGTGGGGAAGGGTACAGTTGACTCCCTGCGGATTAGCCTTTAATTGTGGCTATATCGGATAATTACTTTTGGCTCAAACACGCAAAACTTTTCGTAAACATTCTTATAGAACTTATGAAATAAAATTCACAACTTATTGTTTATTTGAAAGAAGTAAATATAGTATTTTCTGGTATTAAACATAAATATTGATTTTAATATGTACTGTATCTGATATTTTATTTTAACTTTTATGATTCGTGAACAAATAGAAAATATAATAATTTTCAGAAGAAAACAACGTACATTAACTTGTTATAACTTGAATATTAGTTTGGATGACTAATAACCCAAGTTTTGTTACATTTGTTAGTTTGTTCTATGGATTATTCTTGTTGATTTAATTATGTTGTTGTTTTTGTATTATGTTATGGCAGGTTAAGTGGAAGAGATGATCTAATAGTCCTAACTTCGCCTAAAAAGGCTTTTATTATTATTACTGTACTATCACTTTCCGTGTGTCTATTATGTCGTCTATAGAGGATTGATTTGTTGCCAAAGATACAAACATTTATTTCTTAGTCAAACAACGGTTTAAATAACGCAAAAGCCAAAGTAAACATTTTCTCTCGAATTTTTAAACAAGATGTAAAATATTGTCGATACAAAAATAACGATACAAAGAATACAGTTTAGAAAGGATTTGAATAACAACAGCTTGGTTGTTATCGATGATAGGAAAACGATATTACTCTTTTACGATATACAATATTCGACAATACGTTATAGTAATTTGAAATATAATCCATAAGCTGTTACCAAATTTCAACCTGTCAAATTACTGTATTGTAATTTTCCCGCCGTTATCCAATTGTCAGCAATCCTCGGCTGGAATAAATCTCTAATAGGTCCGCAAGGTCTTAGTCCGCTTCGGTGGAACGATTTGTTCCACTTTTGTGTTGGAAATGGCCAATACATCGTCATCGTGTCGAAGGAATTTGTATAGGGTTTTTTCGTCAGACTGCTTTGACGGTCGGACTCTGCATTTTTTGTTGTTAAGGTTTCCGGCATAACGACGACCGGAAACGTCGTGATGAATTAAAAATCGATTAAATTCCAATTTAACGGTTTCCATGAAAGTTGTTTTAGAATTTTGTTGAATAAATTTTGTTTTAATGAGCCGCAAAAAAAAAACCATTTTTTCAAACAATGTATATTTATTTGTGTTTCTATAAGCCTATTGATTATTTAAGTTATTCTTACAAATGTGAGTAGATCTATAAAAAAAACGCGTTTGAGTTAATAAACGTATTAATTATGAGATTTTGTGTTCAATGTTCATTGTATCAAGTATAAATAGACTTACTTATAAGAACAGTAAATTTAATAATATACCCGCTTGATAACGCTTTTAAATAAAACACAAGCTAAATCATTGTTATAAAATCGACCTTAGCAACAGCTACAAAAAGCCACCAATTAATCATTCCTTTATGGATTTTAACTGCGACTTTGAAAAATGATGTCTAGGAACGACAATTCTTCTCGGACTCAACTCCGCCGGGAAAAGAAAGAGTAAGAAAGATAGCGATCATGTTATATGAATCATGTTTTTCCTCGGCTCTCCTCATTAGTCTTCTTTTTCTTCCTGTTTATCTTTATATATTTTTGTTATTTGATAGTATCTTTGTCTCCGTCTAATTAGAAAGAGAACGTTTGCCTGATAGATTGATTAGAAAGGGACACGATTCCAGGGTGAGACTAATGATGTTATATTAGAGCGAAACCCTTAGCACAAATGTCAGCACATTTATTTATACCTACGTTTGTCGACTTGAGCTTTCGCCATTTATCTTGGCTTGCTGGGAAAAACAAGGCTGACTGCAAAATGCTTGGAATACGTAATCGCAAAGGGGAATGGCGGATGTTAATGGCGACCATGTTGTTCGGCGTACTTTACCATCGTGCCTAATGCGGTGCGAGCTTTCTGTATACTGTATATATATATATATATAGTTCACTGAGGTCTTGTTTTATTGATCTGTTTTCAGGCCTCTACTCGTAAACGTACAAAGAGGTTTAACATAAAACTTACGCAAGTAGAATATGTGACAGTTAAAACAAGATTAAGCTTAAAGTATTTTAATATTATAGTATTTCAACAGTGATGATAACAGTTTTAAGGTTTTATCGCAACTCGGTTGAAACACGAAAGTGAATATTTTCCTTAAATACATTGTTACTTTTGTTAATTGTGAAACAAATAATCCATACAATTTATATTATTTTATAAATATTTACTGTGAAAAGTAACACAACATATATAATTTTTTAAATTTAGAAAATCTACTTGTTTAAATAAGTTAAAAAATCAGCCTCGATGGTTTATTTATGAGTTTTTATTTAGAATAAAAAACTTCAATCATAAACATTTTAAAATTTAAAATCACTCTTTGTGGCCGATCAGAAAGTAAAACAGGAAATTTGATCCTTGTCTTCTCAAGTTTTTGTTTTGGTTTGAATAATTGAATTTGTAAAAGTGTACATTTGTGCTTCTTTTATGTTTGAGGTTTGAACGTAGAAGCAAAAATAAAAAATTGTATAATGAACATTTACAATTTAACGTTAATTTATAAAAATTGATTCTTTGTGTAATCGGCACTTGTCAAATATAATTTATACCGTTTCTTTGTAAGGTGCATTACCAGCTTAATTGTACTTCGGAAGCTTTCTTTAGTGTTTTCATATTTAATGTGTGGGTGGGGAGGGGAAATGAGTGAGCTGTTCTTTTATTTCCAGCTTTTCTTGTTCCGAGAATCGTTACAATAGCACCGTCTGACAGCTAAGCACATGATGGATTAGAGAGAAGCGACACAGAAGCTCCATGTATCAAGGCAGAGAATCTCGGCCAACAAATTGAAATTTACGACGAAGAGCTGACGCACAGCACCGAACTGAAAATGAAGATATAAATTCCCGGATAGTTAAAATAGAAACACCGTCGGTGCGTGTGTAAACTAAATTTACCTTTGTTAATGAAGATTCTTGTTCAAATAAAAACGGACATCGCTTATCGTAAGTTATTTCATGATGCGAAGTAGACGAGGTCTCATGACGAGGTCTCGGATGGACTGGACACGTGATCTGATATTATGCGAAATAATTTACGTTAAAAATATATCAACAGTTAATGTTTTGATGAAACGCGACTCACTCAAGCCTAATTAAATATAACCTCAAAAACATTTTCTTATTTTTTTTAATCAATCATAAATAACAAATTAAGTTACGTAGGTTACACCAAGTAGTTTCTATACTTAAAAGCCACTCGCATCCTAGTGTTAAAAAATGAAAGTAAAAATCTTAAGAATTAAGTGTCAGTAAATGGGAAAGAATGGTGAAAGCGTGAGAGCATAGGCCTACTGGATGACACAAGCAGAGTGAGTGTGAAGTGTAATATTAGTATTCTATCAAAATACCAAGAAATGATGATTGGTAAATAAGCGGCCTGTGTGCTTAAAGGCTTAAATTAAAAAGTGAATAATTTTATATAAAGGCTTACCAAATGTAAATTGACTATTGATAGATTATAAAGTTGTGACAGTTGCGATAAATGTTTATGTTATCTGATAAATAATATATAACCTAATATTTCCTAATACTGTTCATTTACCGTGCAGGTTCAGTACTTTTCCATCTCAAATGTAGAAACTTCATAGTTTATATTCGGACCTATTCGTTTATATTACTTATGTTTTTTATAACTGAATATTTTAGAATCGTCTTTTATATTTAAAGATTTATTGCACCTCCACATATTCTTCATAATATATCGTTTATATACTGTTTTCTAAGCTTTAATAAGTAGGAGTTTTACTTAAGTACTAATATACATTTAGTATATTAGTATTTATTAGTATTAGTATACTTAATATTTACAGTCCCGTTGAGTTGCAACTGTTTTGAGAACTAACGACCTTAGTGTGTAGCGAGTGTTTCCATTAAGCGAACTATGAGTTTATATTTACCATTAGTTTTAAATACTTCGTTGTGCGTTTATCATGGATACAAGACGTTTCTCGGTTCTCCCTCAACAATAGTAGGTACATAGATCACACCTACCCTTAGTGCAGGTGCAATACCGGTAAAGTACTGGTTGACCACCTCGCCTTGTTTTGCAGAATGGCAGGTGTGGCTCTCGGTAATGTCCGCTAGAGACCTGACAACCGGCTCCCAAACTAATTACAATCACCCCTATTTTAGGGGAGAGTCCCGCCCCTAACTGGATTGTAGTTTTTTTATAACTCCGATCGAAAGTGTTTAGGATTCTGATCTCGTGACTTTTCATTAAGTGGGCCGACATTTGCAGCTGGTGCCCATAGGGCTAATAAAACAAAGTTTAACCGCCATCTTGGTTCACTTCAAATCCTACTGAATGGTTACTCTTATTAATTCAAGTTCTGAAACCCTTTCGACCTTCTCACAAAGCCGATTAAGCTAACGAAACTACCCAATTATTTTTTATGACTGGAGGCTTATATGGTTCGTGTTCTCTATTATTCTCGCAGATTCAACATGGAGGTTGTGGATCAAAGAATAATTAATTTGTAACATTCTATATAATTATGAAATCGTAATACGATTGCATTTTGTTAGGTTTAATACATTTGTTCACTTGGACAATGTTTAATTACAACCAACCGATCGTTGGCCACATTTAAAAAGTTTACAAAATCATATTATCAAATATAACAGCTGCATTGAATTTAAAATTTCGCTTCAATCTTGATAGTCCCTTCCTACAATGTGATTGTGGATTTGTAATTGAGCCCCCTTAAAAACGCGTATAAAATAACTGAATCCTTCATTAACAAAGTCAGTTTTTCTTTCCCGTTTTGGTAAATTAAAATAATATATAGTTAAAATAATATATTGTTGAAATAGTAAGCTTTTAAAAGTACATTTTTAAAGTCGAGTTAACTAAATAAAATACGATAGAAAAGTTTTCCCAATTTGTAACTTTGGAGTTAAGTTTTATAAAATGATGATTTCGGATTAAGGTTTGAACTTTCTAATTTGAGATGCTCTTAGGATCTAGACCCACTTTCGTTCGTGTGCATGTTTCCCGACACATCTTTTAAGAATAAACAGCTTATTACAATAACACATTTTATTATCCTGAACATCCACTTATTTTAATAAAGTTGTGCAGTGAAGATTAACCAATTTGCCACACATATTTTTATGAATGGTATTAGTTAAGGCATGCGGTGTGCTCAGCTGTTCATAGAAAACATTTATGATTGTAAATCGCCTTATTTTCCTTTGCTTGAGTGGGCAGTAGTTCGATAGCATCAAGTACGCACTCACAGACGCATGTAATAAAATAGTGAAACTTTCGTTGTAATATATAAAGATGTCTATATTGCGGCAGGAAACCGATGAATTTTAAACACTGTAACCAAATGTTTTCATCTCGCAATTCTACTAAATTGCAACAATGCCCTTAGACCGTATATTACCATTGACAACAAACTACTTCAAAGCCGCATGGCTGGTACATATATTCAAAACTGTCGTTTTTATAGGTTATGTTTAAAGCATGACTTTATGATTTGTTGAACTGCAAAATGTCGGCTGTCAAAATGTCAGTCACGTGACAAAATGGCGTCATTGCCTTTGTTCCAGACTGTACATAGGCTACATTGTATGTGAAATCCTTAGCAAAATAAATCATGAGTCAGTATTGGGCTATCAAATTTGCTAACCGTGTTTATATGTATTTATTCAACATAGTAGGCTTACTTAAAAACTATTTATATTTTGTAATGGAACATACATAGTATATGTCTTATGTATTAATTTCTATTAGAACGCAGAACTAACTTGTTTTTGGCTATTTTGGCCTGGTTGCGGATAAACCGTTTCTGATAAAGACGGATTATATTTCATTAAACTTTATCAAAATATGAAATCTTACCTAAAAAACCTCACTGTCTTAGGGAAAAGCGGTAAACTTTCTTTTCGTTAGACTAGATGTTTTAGATTTATATATTTTGAGTTTTCAACACTTATTTGCAAATTAGCAGTTTAATCCAGATAGGCTTCAAGGTGAATATAAAATGTGCAAATAATAAAACCACACTAAAGCTAACATATTAGGAATGTGAAGAATTGAGAAAAATAAAATTTAAAAACTGTCTATCATAGCCATGTATTAAATTAAATACATTCACAACTGAGTTATTTTTGTTTTTAATAGTGAATTAAAATATCTTTTAGTATTGTTTAAATATTTTCTTTTTTTCCGATATATTGGGCCTAAACAGAGTGTTAATTTTGTGAAAGTATTTAACTATAAAATGGGTAATATTAATAATTATTCACGATTAAATTTTATCTTTCAGATATAATCCAGGGATAAACATTAACATGTCCCAGTTTAATGGCGCAGGTGCGTTAGAGTCCTAGTTTTAAATCTCTGAATAAAGCTGTACATATAACTCCTGGTAAATCCACTTTTTTACTAGACCTAAAGAAATTAGACCGCCTCTGATTTAATTACTGCCTGTCGCTTTGTAGGTGTTCACGAACAGAGGGGGGAGGCTCGTGAAGGGTTCGCAGCCCAGGGGGGACGCCTTCTTTACAATCCATTGTCAACTCTTAGTTCAGCCAAAATCTCCCAATTCAATAGGCTTTTCAACTAGTCGCGTAGATTTGTCACGGCTATTCGCTGATTTTATTTCAAAGAACTTTGCGATTGTGCTCTGCAGACTGGAATGCTACATTGCCCGGCTGAGTTTATTGTTCGCTAGCCCTATTATTCCCCAAGTAACTGTTCCAAATAAAATGCGATTGTGTCTGGAGGGAAAAAAAGTAATTGAAAGTACTTGGTAGAAGAAAATCTGTTCGCTATATTTTCAACGACGGATTATTTTCTGCAGAGTGAACATATAATAACTAGGCTTTAAAACTGAAACACATAATAAACTTTATTTCTGAATTACTACGTACACTCTAAAAATACGTTTAGTATAGGGTACACTGAATTTGAGACGATGAGGAATAATAAATTCGAAAAACTAATTTTATTGTTTTATAAAAATTTTTGCAAACAGTAAAAGTAGTTGTTACTCTCTAAAACAATAAGATATTGCGATAGAACTACTACTTTGGGCGAACCGCAGAGTTATGTATTGATTGCTGAGCTATGTTACTAGAATAGATTTTTTTCTTGTTTATATAAAAGTTGAACTAAACAATTAATTTGTTTTCGAAACCTGTCTAAATATTAAATTTAATATTGGTAGGCCTATGTTTTCAATATGTACAATATTTGAATTAACATATACTGAATAAGGTTTAATAAAATATATGTACACGTATTATTTATTTAGTGTCATTATTTTACCACAGATTATTACTGCAGATATACGAATTGTATCTGTTTGGAACTAATTCTTGTGGGTCGGTGTGGCGCAGAGGTTAAACGCGATCGTCCAGTTGCCTACACTATTAACCTCCGACACAGATTAAACCAACCCTACCTACTACATGATGATCTATATAGTTTACAATGCTACCATATCTAAAAAATACCCTAAGCAACAAAAACATTTCTCAAATTTAATTGTTTTTCCTTCAGCGATTCCACTCCCCGTCCGAAATTGATCCTTTGAGCTCAAAATAAAAACGTTAGCAGAAATAACGATAAGCACACAAAATAGTTTCACGTTAATTTTGAAGTCTATTTTAGGCGGTTGACGTTTTAACGGTGCGTCTGTAGCTCAACTGAACGTGTAACAAATTTATAAAAAATATAATTTTCCCAATACAATTTGCGTACTTTAGATACAAAGTTTGAGCGTTATAAAAGTGGGCAAACTTGTTCGATATCCAGCTCATCTTTCACATTATAAAGTGAAAAACCCCGGTGTAATGGGCCCACGACGCTTACTTCCTGTTGCATTGTTATCTCGCGAACAATGACGGGGGAGGGGGTATTTCGCTTTATTCCAGTTTTTGCGCCCTACCAAACAATACCGTACTTAACTATATGTTTAAATCTTTGGTCCCTTAAAGGATTAATAAATAATTCATTTGGTATACCGCCTACTGTTTGGGTCGGTGTATACGCATTTATGTGAACACAAATTATAACAATCTTAATGGTAGTATAAAAATGTATTTCTTTTAAATTATTTGACATTATACTGCTTAGGGATTTTATTTACTGTTGACTATTATCGAACTAGTAAATTGACTGCTTAATATATTAAATAGTTCTTTTTTGTACAATAGAGTACGAACTGCTAAAGATTAAATATTTTGTCATAAAAGTGTATTTTATTTATCTGCCCTTTCAATACTAGGTAAAGGCAAACTATTAAACCATTAAAATTTAACTCTGCTAAAAAAAAGGAATCGAAATTCCCAAACTAACTCTGAGCTTCTACCAAACAGATTTAGATTCAACAAAATGTCAAACCTTTAAAAAATATCTAAGATTTTACGCCCACAATGCCAAGTTTTATTAAAACGAGTAGACCGTTTTCAAGAGGTAAAGCTGATATATACAGTATATCGATTTAACCTGTGTAGTTTATACGCCCTTTCATCATTGCCAAAAACAAACAAGGACATACAAACAGACAACTACAACTTTATGTTGTTTGTTTTGTAAAAAGACTTTTCTTAGAACTACTCCAATAAAACAAAACGCCATTCGCGACTCTTGTAGTTCCGCTAGGGCTTTAGGAATGTTGTAAGTCGTGAAGAGGAATTTTACAATTCGTTTTGGTGCAATTTATTGGCAATGCTTTTCTATTTACACAACTCGCTGTTATTTATGGTTAGTTTAGAACCCAACCGAGTTGGTATTCTGTTCCGATGTGGAACCTGTTATTAACTCAAACATATCATCTCGAAGTAATTGAAAACTAGCGAGTATCGAACCTTTTCTTGTATCGAACTTTTTTAATATAATACCAATCTTCCAGCCTTTCCTCATATTTAGTTCAAACAGCTGATCATGCGGGTAAAATAATTAAGCTTTTGAACAATATTAAGTTTTATTTTAGAAAGAAAGGTTATAGAGGTTCTTCTAAATCCCGACCGAAATTAGTATATCTTTCTACGTAATAATGTTAAAATAATAATAAACATTAGTCTTAGTCTTATCAATTTATAGAACATACGAAGACAAAATAAACATTGAAATTGAACATGATTTTCTAATAAAGAAAAATAAATTATTCTATGTTTTTAAATCGAGAGTTTTTTCCTAGTTTATATCAATAGTGTTAAATAACTGACGAGGTAACGTATTGATATGTTATTGTATTTTGTTATTCTAAAGGCATATTATATTTGTTTACCTTTACAATATGTTTGAGTTCTAATTTATATGAAACAAATCGACGTATTCTTTTATTTGATGAAATTTTCAGGTTAAACAAAATTAAATAAATCTCTTCTTGGTATTATTTAATTTATTGAATTACGATCATTCAAATCATTTGTATAATGATCAAATGATCATTTGTATGATTGATGATTTGAGATCATAGGTTAAAAGTTAACAGCATGCAGTACAGTTTACAACATTTATAAGTCATTTATAAGTCTTCGTTTATTTGGAAAACTTATGGACAAAGTCGTTGGACTTAATACGTCAATAGCAAATATAACGTATTAAAACGCTAATAACCTTCCGTAAGTGATGTGTTTAATGTCAAATTTGAGTTTTATGAAAAGCTAATGAGTATATGTTGCTCAAGAAAATCTAAATTATCAACTAGCGAACGACTTAAGTCTATGTTCAGTTATTTCTCAGTTTTCCGCGCATTGAAGACATATAACAGTTTACCTCTTTATAGTATTAAGATATTCGAACAATTAATTACGTAACATTTTGTGCCAAATAATGAATAAAAACTTCTAACATACTATATAATGTAAATGTACATTTGTTTAGTTGCTAATTTGTTTTCTTGCTGCGAGTGTATTTTAAAACTGGTTTTATAATTAAGTGTTCAGTTATTACAATATATTTCACGAGCAACTATTAACATAGAGACATAATGGTAGGCGTAAAACAGCGGTAAATAATGAAAACCGTGTTAATAAATTATATTAGGCTATAAGGTAAAGCAATAATTGTAGTATGGCGTGTGTTGCTGCGGACGGGGTCTTTCGTAAAACAACTCCAATTGATAATTTCTGATTTAGGATTCTCGTTAATGCTGCAATTACAGTTCCAAACAATATAAGGTAACAAGTGTTGAAACATATGTGTACTTACTACGGTTCTAGACATTAAAAAGGAACGGAAAGTTCATAACTTTAAATTATTTTGTATAAAAAATCCTAATTTGTTAATTATTTATGTTATTTTAAATACGGGTTAGAATTTTCTCAGAATTAGAAGGGAGCTACTCAGTTGATGAGGCGGTTTCAATACGCTCCAATTTGGGCTGACTTATATTTGAGCTTAGTTGTTTCCTTTGGTGGTTTGTGTGTGTCTTCATTACACTTCTAGTCCTTCATTAGTCCAGCGGCACAAAGTTAAAAGAAAGAAGTAAATCTTTCTTCATTGATTACTGAAATAATTGCAAAAATAGTCCAATCCCAATATTTTATTTGTAATAGACTGGCAATTTATACCATGGTTACTATATGTTTTACTTTACTAAATCATATTTGTTCGGTTATAATTTAATTTAGATTGCATGCTGTATACTATTATTAACTGAATTTGAATAATTATAAGGATTGGACTAATGAAATTAAGATTTTTTTTATTTTCCAAAAAAAAAACAATATTGTATTTACACTTTGTAAAGTGCAACTTTCAAATATTGTCAGTAATAATCGGTTTAAAATGGTCTAAAAGGCGTCTCTTAAAAGTTGCCTTTCCTTATCAGATCTTTAGTCCTATCGCAGGCAGTTACAATGACTGGAAGTTGTTAAATAATCCTGAACGTATTTAATAAGTGTTTTTAATAATAAAACAGTTTTAGATTAGAATGGAATTATTTTGAATCTATAATTTATTCATGGATAAAAACATAATTTCTAATTACAAATAATGCAGCGTACACATAATCGTGCTTGTTTCGTTCAGGTTTTTATGAATTACAATACAACTGAAATTAGTAAATTAATGTTTAACTTGAATGAATTCCATAAAAAAGAAACCCATACGTTTCACCTAATAAAATAAAACTTTAATAAAAATTTACAAAAGTAGGGCAAAGTTAAAAACTGACATCAGAAAACGTACTATGGTGTATGCTTAATTTTAACATGGAAGATCCAGATCGTGTTATTGGAGGGCAGAACAAAAACGATTTAGTGACCGAAAAAAGCAAACTGTCAAAAAGGCGTCAGTGACTCCTGAAAATGGACTATAAAACAAACACTGCTTTTCGATTACTTTGAAAAATACTTCAAATAATAACTGGTGTTATTTGTCGACTTGTATTTTTTTTTTAAGAAAGTGTTTTGAAGCCACAAAAGTGGCTAAATATTTAATAAAGTAAACATTATATAATCTTCCAAACACTATAAATAACAACTTAGGCTATGGGGTTTATTTACATGATAACATTGGTATAGGAAATTGTAGATTCCAATGTAAAAGACAAATGCGGAATAGATAATCTAAATCCTCAGACTGAAATGTATTCGAGTAACTAGAGTTGATATATTAATAGAAACATTGTTTTGTTGGATTGAATATAGCAAATACACCACTATACATAGGTTCTTAGAATACACTTTCAACTAATAATCAATGTGTTTTCTTCTACTTCATAAAATATTACATAGTTAGCAGAATGCCTTTCTCCTACTTAAATCAATTAATTGATTATGTGGTAAAATAAAAAGTGTATTTTTGTAACGAATATTGTTTAGTTTCTCTATACAGAAAGTAATTTTAAACAGTCGATTCACCAAACCACAAATAATTTAATAGACACTCTATGGAAAACACGGTATCAGGTAATTATTTGAATTACTAATTTACCACTATAGTTATACACAAAACGTAATCAATATTTCCAGCACACAATTATTTCAAAAGAATGTACATTATTTTGTGTGTAATGAAATTTTGATGGGTGTGGGATGAGAGACAGGGCACCTGTGATTAAAACGTGGTCAGTGTATTTGTTTGTACACCCTCATCCCTCCGGAGCTCGCCCTCAAACCCTCACTTCACTCTCGTTTACTAGCAACCCGCGGGAATAGTTGTTAAATAACACAATATATTTTATGTCGCGTTATCAAACATTGCATAATACATTCCTCTTGTGTGCAGTTTGCATAGAATAAATTTGTAATCGTAAAGAGAAAAAAATGTTTAGTTTCCGTACTTCAAAATAACTGAATCCTTATACGAAACCAGTCGTCTGTCAGTCACAGTTGAAAGGTGTCTCAATACAATGTAATATAATTACATTAATTAAAGAATTCAGAAAGTAAATACCGTACTTAACTTTTAAATACATTTTTCTGTTCAAATCTGAGAAAGAAATAACATCTCATTTTAGAGAATGACGGAATTTCTTTTTTTCATTATTTAATAGTTTTTCGTTATCTTCATGTTTATCTTATTTTCAAGTACGGACTTGATTTCTGACTAAAATCATATTCTAATAATTGTCTAAGAACTGATCCTTCTGGCTTGAACATGCCAGCTTTAATAATTACTCTGAAAATACATTTAAGAATTTTAAATATCGTTCATATCCTGCTGCAACTTAAAACATAGAAATATCTCTTTAACATTATTGTTTTACTATTAACATTTCAATGGAAAACCTAAAGTAATTGGTTTTGAACTATTTATAAAACTGTAAATTTTAAATCGGTTTAGAATTACACTACTTGACCTTCGTTCCTACCCCCCTTTCCAATACCTTTGACAACGAGTAAGTTAGTAAATTAATTAAAGCAGGTAATTAGATACGTAACGTTAATACACACGCTATCAAGTGACATCCGTCTTCTATCAACATTGCTTATTGAGCGTACGCAATCAATAACGTCGGAGTAATGCAGGGATTAGTTCTATAATCCATTCTATTTATTTTAGGTTTGCGCTATCGTTGTTCAGAAGGGGATATCCCATTGTACGTTTCAATTTTGTAAACCGTACATCATGAATATGAAACGATAGTAACAGTCTTTGTGGATTATTTGGATGGTCGTATTAAACGTGGAAGTAGAGCTCGAGAGTTGGGGAGGGGGGCACTTGAAAACAAAGTAATGCACTGTTATGTATTCCACCAGAGCACGATAGTCTTTCCTCACTAACTATTTCAACTTGCAACATCTTTGTGTGCAGTCTCTTACATCTTAATGGCTTCAGGTTCGTTGTAAAATTAAAATTGTATCACGCAAATGTAAAATAGAACAGGCCTATATTATTTTGAAAATATTTGTTTCCTCTAAAAGGGGAAAAACCTTGGTGGTCATCATCGCCTTGATACCTTTCTAATTAGAAAGCACTAACTGCAGTCTATGTTTCTTTAAACTTAAGATAGTGGAAAATATACCTTTTCTACCTCTGTCATATTGTTTAAAATAACAATAATGTTTAATTAAAAATTTTGTGATTTTACTTCTTACAACAGGTACATTTCAGAGTAATTTTATAGATGGTAAATATAACTACGCATCAACAATAGCCTACTCAGTATAATAATCCATACAATAACCAACAACAATAACCATGGCTGGAATAAGTTATAGGCTACATAAGTAGGGAATGGGTGAAAGGTTTGTTGGATCCCAAAGTATTGAGTTTACACAAACAAAATCATTACTTTTCACAAAAATGTGGGTCCGGTAATATTTGTACTTTATAAAGTGTTAAAAGTCATAGTGTAATATTTTCTTAGTTCTGATCAATGCAATAAATGCTGTTTAACATTTTCATAATTATGTTAAATTTCATAGACTGTATGTAGACATGGCTGTGATAGACAGAAGAACAAACGAATGAATCTACAAGGGTTCTGTTTTTTTATCCTTATAAAATAATTTCTAAAATAAAATTTACTCTGTTTTAGATATTATATTGTTTATTATCGAAGTATTTTACTATTTTGATTATGTAAATTTAACTTTAACATTTTAACGGGCTATAAATACATTGAAAACTGCTCACGACATTAGGGATACGTATCTTAATGCTCTGTCTGTAATTGGAGATACATTATTGAAACGTCCCATTAAATATTTGATTTTATTGCGATCAAAGTACAAATAGCAAACAATCAGCTTATGTATAATGCGTTGCTATTTGAAAATAAGTTTCTTTTGCTGAGTATGAATGTACGGAAATCAAATTTAAATACATCTGTATATGCGTCGACAACTTCCGGTTTCATTGCAGGTGATTTAGCCTGTACTAAAAACGTTTCATGTTGCTAACAACATTAATTACCGGAAATAGTTTTATTGCTGACTGTTATCTGAATAATTCTACTTGGACACTGTATAACGAGTACCTTGATTTTAAACTAATTATTAAAACTAATACCATAGATTCCTCGTGTTGAAAGTAGCGTATATTTCACTAAGCATCAATTGTTTCGCTAATTAATTTCCGTATCTTAATTAAACATATTAATATTATAAGTGCAAAACTCCATGCTCTACTGTTATCTGCATTATAAGTACGCAGCTAAAGTTTGCGCGACTTTGCTGGTATTACCGAGCCATGTATATTAATTTCCGTTAGTTTGGTTCAAACATTTTTAGAAACTGTTGGATAGTTCAATTTATTGGGTTTAAATTTTATTGATTTTTATTCAGTTAAAACATTTTAGTATTGAATAAAATTAATCAGTTATTTATGTAAATCAGTTATTTATTTATGTTTTACAAATTGCACAAGCTATTACTTTAGTTTACAATAAATTAAAGATTTAGATCTTAATGTGTTTTACAAGGTCTTTGGAGTTTATCATATGAATTAATAACTATCGAGCATTAATTACGCTATTTAATTTAGTATTCATGCGAGTTTAATAAGTTGCACATCCACTAACTTAACCCTACTAACCCCTTCGAGTAAAAACATATCTTATAGAAATTGTTAAATGTTGACTCAAACACGTGTACCCTAGCTTATACGTTTTACTATCCGTCCAGTTTTAAAGTGCGTTTTTATAAAGAATGTTTTAGGTTATGTTTACAACAAAGTGCAAAAGTTCGGAGTGTCTTGATTTTTTAGGTTAGCTTGCAGCATAATACGCCCAGTTATCTTGGTTTGTGTTTAATATTTATTTTTCATGTCTTATTTTAAGTATGCACATAATAATAAGAGTTTGTACTTAAAAAATCGTGTTTTGTATTCTGTATACAAATGTTATTAAAAGCATGAACAGTTCAACAATTTGTTTGGCACGGTATTTAACAGTTCGCACTACTTGAATCATACAAAATATGTTAATTAAACAAACCATTTGTTTGAAACATTTTCTACGTCCGCGTCTACTCGTGTATACTATTTCATTTCGTAATTCTATACAATGTCGTACAATACACGAAACTATATTTAGCACGCTGTAAACATGTAACGCTGACATATGAATGCGAGATGTAGGCCGGCCTAAGTGCTGTATGACGTCAGCAAGGACGATATATGTCCTTATTGATTACTAAGGCGCATTCGACATTGCCACGTTTTATCCTCGACTACGAAAAACTGCAGATCGAATTGATTACGTACTTAATCAAATTATGAAAAACTGTTTATCACTTAAATTCATTAAAATTGTATTTTGGTGTACAAAAAACATGTTTTATTTGCAGAATTGTGTGCAGAATGGTTGTACGCTTTTTAGTCGTACAGTTGGTAACAGTGGCTAAAACAACAGATGTTACAGTTCGTTTCCGTTTATTTCGAAATTTGATATTGTTTATTTCTAACTTCAAACATGTTACATGAGTGAATATAATACCTTATGACAACAAATATTTAGATTACACCAGATTACATTTTAAATGCTACAACTTTCTTAGATTATTCGTTATACAACCGTTGTTGATTTTTGTAAACCCTATTTTATAATACAACAAGTACACGGTAATCATGTAATCCACCTATATGAATACAATACAATGGCCATATAATACACAAACACTAGTCATAAATTAATTTTCCCAGTAAGTCGTAAGGCTGTAGCCCGTAGTTGGCCGCGCATGTGTTACCGATAGCGATCTGGGAGTGTCGAAGACTGCGCCAACTTTTATTGTTTCATTCCCAATTCAGTCTCGAGACACTTTCTAAACTTCAATGATAACTTCGGTTAGCCTAATCCAGTAGATTTTAAAATCTCCGCTCCGCTTTCGCTTGTGGTGAAATTAAATTTGTAAACCGACTGTGAGAAAATGCGATTTTTATGTTTACGATTTGACGTAACTTTGTGCGGGGCAGAGGCGACGAATGAATAATGTTTGAGTTATTTTATTTGTAGGTTGCTGAGACCGCTGCGTTCTTCTCATATAAATCCTAATTTTCGCTAAGCTCGTACAATCGTGAGCGAAATAATTTAACGTAGCCTATATTTTAGAACACTGACATTATTACCTACTCTACGTAATATGTTTATTATGCAAATTTCCTTTAAAACTGTTTTCTTAATATTTCACTCCTATCTATTTCTAACCTATAACATTAAGCTTTTATTTCTTAAAAGTACAAACTCTAAAGGAATATTTATTTGACATAATGTTAAAAATCAGTTGTGCTAAACTGATATTATATTAAACTGTATGTTGTTTTATTGCTATAGTGCATAAAACAGTATTGTATGGCAGCGAACAATTTTTTTATAAATTTCGTTCTTGATAGTTAAGTCTACTTTGAAGGCTATTTAGAGAACCTTACTTCATTGAAAGTTATTTTAGAAAATGCTCTTTCCAACTATTACTTAAATCAATCCAGTAAAAGAAACAGGTTTTACTGAAAACGAAATAATAATACATAAAATTAGTTTAGATTGAAGCAATACTTATCGATGTATAGTAATGAAGCTGTTAGCTTGTGCAAGGACCTGTTATGTTACTATCATTGTATTGTCCATGTCGTCATAACCACGTGATGCAAATTGAATGATAAGTTTTAATCCGTACATAAAGAACCACAGTAATTCAATGGTTATGTTATGTGCAACTATAAATACGACTTAATTATATAAGATTATCTCAGATATTTAAATAGGTTGTTTTGAATTTACTAAATGTATTAGATTGTCATTTTCGATAATTGACAGAATTTATGTCGATAGTAATCTAATTATTGGAATGTTTAGTATTGATTTACAAAGCGTTTAGGAATTTGCTGCAGTTTAGTTGAATTGAATATGCCTAGTTCTCATTTTATCCGAGAGTAGAAAGTGAAAAATACCTTTGTAATATTAAAAGGGACAAAACATGGGTTGAAAATGTTATTGAGTGGGGTATTGTATGAAAGGGGTAATTTAATAATGCTGTCCCTTTTTTATATTAAAAAGAACACGTCAAAAAATCGCGAGAAATTATATGCGTGTAGAAGTATCTTTAAAAATTGTTGAAATGAAAAAGTATATCTACGAGGAAAAATATTAAAGGAATTCACAGTTTTAAAGAGATCTAAATTATACAATCTATACGCATAAAATGTAAAAACTGGTTATTTGTTTCAACGACATTAAATTCTGTATCCATCTTCATAAACACATGTTCTAAAATAATGTAATTATAACTCTTTTTGGAGAAATGGGAATCGATCCTTTCTTGAAAATAGAGTAAAGTTTTTGTCACGGAAATGTATATTTCTTCATGTTTATGTGGTTATAGTGCATGTTTGATTTATTCCAGTGAGATAGAGTACTCCACCGTAAGCAAAGCTGCAGAGTCTCGGCAATATTCTTCTTTTTACAGCATATTCTATTAATCTGATTTAAATATATATTATGCACCAAGGGACCAAACCACCCTTTGAGATCTATCTCGTTTTAAAATCAACTCGATATGTCACCAGTGGGAGGGAGAGAAGGGAGGGCGTGTGGCGGAAAACTGAATACTCGGAGCTTCTATGCTAATGTACAACTTGCTTCGTGTTATTCAGAAACTTATGCGCCTAGGGTCATTAAGTTCCCATATGAAAAACGACTTGTTTTGCTGCCGAGGGGACTTTGCGGTTAAACGTTACTATTCTTAGTT
Source organism: Philaenus spumarius (assembly GCA_018207615.1). Lineage (NCBI taxonomy): Eukaryota > Metazoa > Arthropoda > Insecta > Hemiptera > Aphrophoridae > Philaenus > Philaenus spumarius. Next base: position 584,718 of record JAGFPH010000001.1, read on the forward strand.
TGAAGATGACGCTTTTTGAATTCCTATTTGTTGTCTGCAATAATATTCTCACTCTAAAAAAGATCTCGTGTTGGGCATGCGCCATTTTAAAGGATTTCCATTAAAGTAGTAATATTTAACGAATAGACTTGCACTTTGTTTGTTTTAAATTTTAGGGTTCCGTGGCTAGTGCACTCAACTTAATTATGCAGATCCTAACTGTTTTAATAATAAACTAAGAGATTATTTTATAAAAACAAACATCTCGAATTCTCAAATAAGCCTTAAAAGATATTTTAGGATGTTAAGTTACACCGGGTTTTTCCCCAATTAAAGTTTCATTTCAGCAGTTACTCGATTCTATTTTTAAAGTAATTTTAATCTGAACTCGCGATTCTACTTCTCCGCCTCGAGACACGTTCTAATCCTTGGTTGCATGTTCCATGGGTAAGCCCGCTGAGTCGAGCACGTCTTTACTGGGTGGGACATGTCTGTAATCCCCAGTCACGCCGCTAGGGTCGCTGAACTGATCCCGGCGACATCCGAAGGCTCACGAAGACCTATGACAAAATACATCGATCAAAGTACAACCGGATTAATCAAAAAGATAAGGCCCGAAAGTGAAATGTGAAAGCTCGAGTTTGTTTTAGATATACGCGCGTTATATTATGGATACAAAAATATTTATAGAAATAGAATCAACGATATGCACACAATCGTTCTGATGATACCACTTCCGATGACCACAAACTAGCGAGCCCTTGTGGAAGTGGTTTTAAAGTACTGAATTATACAAAGATAATATTTGCAAAGTCGGGCAAGGTTTTTGTTAAGACAAAATGAATAAATGATTGCTCCACTCCAACCCAGGATGCGTGTTTACGCCGGTATTCATGCTCCCGCTGTTTTATGCATATTCCTAATGAAAAAAGAGATCATAAAAGAGTGTCGTGTATAATTGAGGAACCTTCGTGACCAGATACATCCGCGCCATCTTTAGTAACTTGAATGAACTAACGACTTTGCTTGTGTTTAGTCATTTCGTGTACTCAATGATTGTATAGATTTTGATTTATTTATTTTAAAATATTTATTGTTTTCCTTCAATATTATTGAAATATTTTAAATGGAAAGCTTATTTTTGTAATAGTCGATTGAAACAGATATTTTATTAAGGCGTTCCAACTTAAACAGATAAAAGTTATTCTACACAGATGCCTAACCTTCTGTCTCACCATTATCTAAGCTTAACAACACACCTCAGTTGTAGTAAACATTTTTCAGCATGGGAGATGGCTCTTTTGGTACATTATGATCTTTGCTAAAGAGTAGCCAAATTTACGAATCGCTTATAAGAATAATGTCAAGTACATTAAAATGCGTGAAATTCTACATGAAAAAAAAATAAAATAGATTAATTTTGAATAGTCGTTTAGAAAATGTCATTTCAAAAATGCTGATAATTCTATAATTTAAGTTTGTCTTTATTCATTATTAAATAATTAGCCGACTTGGATTATTATGATTCTTAAATAATAACTACTTCAAAGAGAGAGAGAAAATTTAATTTATGTAATGTTCAGTATATTGAATGTTTTCCCTCAGTTGTTACTCGTTACAAAACGGAAAGGATATTTACACGTAGTATTTCCAAACAAAATCGTTTTATATAACAACAATGCTATCATCAGACAAGTGAACTATTTGTTCAAAATATTTACAATTGAATGTATGTTGAAATATTTTTAAAAGGAAATGAATATTGCTGTGAGTTTACTTTATGAAGGTTATTGACCAATTTTCAATACTTTTCGAAGATAATAGTTGTAAGGTAGGCATCGTACAGTCATATTGCTTTTATTTGAACCAATTAGGTTTTAAACCACAAATATTAAGATTTTCTAAAATAAAGTAGGCCTAACCATTTTATCAAGAAAGAATGCGTTTCCTTTAATCCCTACACTCAACGACCTAGCTTCTCTTTTAAAAGACTTTCTACCCAGAAATGAATTCCCTCAGTCCTTATATTTCCAACATATTTTTAGAGTTTAATGTAAACCTCCATTAAAACGTGTAAATGGAAATGCTAAGGTTGGGCTGAGCGCAATAAAGCAGCTAGTCCGACCCACCCTATGTTTATGACCCTCATCCACGTTTAATAACAACTTGTGAAGGGTATATAACCCGCAATCTCATGTCTGCGCCCGTGCTTGCCACATATAATGACGGATCTTTCCGTTCTATATGTTGCAATTTGCTCAAATTGCCCACTATTCGATATGTTTATAGCGTACTACAATCGGAACCTTTCCCGATGCATTCGAAACCTTTATATGATTTGTGTGCAGCGTAGGTGATGCAGCAATATTTATTTATTGTTTATTTCGAATTGTGGTTCCAATTTCAACAGCGTAAAGCAATTTCCGATGTCTAAAATTATATATTATGCTATGTTTTGCGTAGTTTACAGCGTGGTGGTGTGATGTCTATTATGTAGCAGGCGTATAATTAATTATCGAAGTGTAATAAAATTTTTAAACTGCCTAACCTAAAAATCGTGTGGATTTTGTCTATAAATTGAGTGTCTATCTGTTTAGTGTTTGGTTTTTAGGCTTAAACTTTTTCTGTAATAATTTATTTTGTAGGTTGGCAATCATTGCTCATTAGTTCTTGAATAAAATATAAATAATACATCAAAGGATAACGCACTTTGTGATGTCTAAACATAGTAAAAGTGCATCTGTTTAGTATTTTATTTTGAGTTGTGTAGTTTACGAAGGCATTTTGTGGGAATTTATTTGTTTGTAAGTTGGCAGAAGTTGTGAATTTCATAAAATAAGAAACACATAATAGTCGTAAAACAAAACCCCGAAAAGTCATTACAATAAAATTATTGCTATTTAGTTTTAAAATAATATAAACCATGTAGGCCTACATTAATTTCTTCTGGTTGAAGTGGTATTTAGAGTGCTTAGGCTAAATTGTTGGACCGATTTTAATATATTATGTAACCACTCTTATTAGCATAATTATTATAGTTGTTTAAAATTTATTTATTTTTAAGTATATTTTAATTTACTTGTATTTTATCACAGAGCACAGAAAATAAAGTAAATCACATAAACTTAACTTTTTCATTCTAACATATTTGATCATTCGGTTTTAAATATTGTCGATGCTATTCATTTCCCCAAGCAGCGCACAACTCGGCAACGTCGCACCCTCTCTAAGCTGTCACTTGTCACCTTAGAAAAGACGTAAATTATAATTACGCCGTCAAGTATTTCTTTTAACGACGTCACTAAATCTTTTAAAGTACTGATTTTATTGTTTTATATGTATTACTTTAATTCGATTTAATTGATTTTTTAAATTCTTTATTTTTGATTCCATTCAAAGAAATATCGATTACAAAATGTAATTATTCCTCAAAGTGAGATTAATAAATGAATTTTAATTTCACTAATTTCTGTATAGCTGTATAATCGGACTTAATCGCCGTAGGTAATCACTCGTCAACAAATATTACCCAGCCCTGCCGGAATTTGCTTCATTGCGTGTGTACTCTTTTAAATTACTGGCATTCCAGAATATTTCCTTTAATGGTTTGGAATTTTGGTCATTCTTCAAAGAAACGTGAATACCCTGAAGGTAAAACAGTTTTTTTTTTTTTTGTTGTAAAGTTGGCTTGGAATTTTAAGCAGAAGCATTCATTGTGCTGTTGAATGTTTAAAACTGTTTTTGCTTTAAACTTCTACATTCATTTCAGTTAAAGAGATATAACCTCGGGTCTGTACAAACACTCTACATTTACTTAATTGTTAAGTTTTGTATATAATTTCAAGTTTTTTAATAATAAAATAGTATGCATTCATAGTCTAATATTTTGTTCCTTATATAAGTTTATTATATTTAAATTTATAAATCAAATTTAATAATAATAGGACTAAATGTAAACATTTGATAAATCGTGTAGGAAACAAAAAGCCTGAGATTTTAGCCTAGTTTTCATTATTTAGTAGCCGTAATTTCAATTGAAAAAGTTTGGATCAGTAGTAGACCTAAATATTTTACAATCCCCATTTTTTCTTTTCCCCTTCATAAATTATCAACACATTTATATTCGAGGTTTATAGTTTCTAAATTTTAATGTTTTCAGTTTTGTTATGGTGGTAGATTACAGCCTGCTCAGCGTGTGTTTGCAAATTATGTAAACTTTGCTCGATCCTTTCTCTAGCTACGGGTCACCGATTTCATCGCAGATAACACACGTCGCCTAAATAGGACGTTGTTTTTAAAACTGTTAAGCTGGGGGGAGGGGGAGTTGAACATATTCCGAAATTTAATACCTTCCTGAAGGCCACGTAGTCGTTGATGATCAACGCCAACAAACACGCTTTCCATCATTCTACGTTTTCAACTCTTGGATGGAAGAACGATGTTGGAACGGTCATTAGGAAAATGACAGAGCGGTTGCCTGTCATTATTGTACACGGAGGGCGGGCAAGAAGAGGGGGGAATAATGATGCAAAAGGGAAGTAGTCCCATCATACTCGTAAAAGACATAGACATTGTAATATAGGCGCCATATCGCAGGGCTACCAAACCAACTGAAAAATAAAGTAGTTTAAAAATAACACTTTTTCTATTTTAGTTAAACTAATATTAAAAGAGTTAGTTGTTACAGTGGTTGTTTCGTACACAATGTATTTTGTTACAATTTGTTTTTTGTTTTCAATTTCCACATGGTTAATTAAATCGGGTGGAATTTTATATGTTTAGGGTTCCGCACCTTAACAGAAAAGCGTAAGTAACTCTTGCAGAATAACTCCTTTAGTTTTCCATTACAGTTCAATATCTCTGTTACCTATATATTCCAATGATCAAAGTTAAACAAATTGTGAGCGGGTGAGCTTTGTACCCAATAAGTTGAATATCTTATTATTATATGTGAGTATGTTTGAAAGGGCTTCATAGGCAACGAACAACTTTTTTGTTATTAATTTTGTGGTGTGTAATTTTTAAGATGTACTAGAAAATGTTGCTAAAACCTTAATCCCCATCTATTTTCAAAAGTACTGCAGCTAAATTTATGACAAACCTTGTTTTCTTATAGGTTATCTATATACTTATAGTGTAAACAAATTTTATATGCATGAAGTGTATAGTACTACTGTGTTCCTACCTACAGTTATTCCTTTTATTGTTATTGTTTTGATGGTTAGTTCAGTATATTGAGTTCATGACATAATGTTATTATTAGGCCTACCATTTTGGTTAAACTTTCGGGACGGATAATGTTACGGAGCCCTTGGCCCTCGAGTCAAACTCTTATTTTACTAGAACTATTCCATTTTCTTCCCTCCAACGCCAACGCCCGCTTCCGCCTCCATATTTCTTTTAAAAGTAAAACCTAACTCTAATCAAATCGTCGAACAAACATTACATAATGAATATGTAAATAAAAACGTGTCGAAGAACAAAACTCGTGATTAAATGACTAAACAAAACAAACCTCTGTTCATCATGAATAAACAAAATTCCCTTACATGATAAAGTGGTGCAGCTGGTCTATCCCTCGCTTTGACAGGTCTTGGGTTCGCTCGTGTAAGATAACTCCTCTAGACAAGGAGGCCCATTGATATTCTATCTCGCTCTACGTCCGCCATATGCTTTACTTCACGTTAAGTCCGCCATATTGGATGAAAATGTCGTTTTCTCCGAGGGTTAGAATGTTTCTTTTCATAACACCGAGTAGGAGATTCTATCCGCCCGGAAAATGCAAGACCCTCGTCAAAGATTATCGGCAACAAATATCAGCTCGTATCGTATATCTCGCTGAGCCGAGTCCTAAGTACGAAGTCGTGTTCAAGTTTAGCGTTACGGGCACGATCTTCTTGCACGTGACGCGGGCCGGGAAAACTTTATACTAATTAAATTTGTAGTTTGTAAAAATAAACCGATAGTCAAGCAAAAAAAGGTACAGATTTATTTTAAACAATTTACTAATAATAGCTATGTTCAGAGTGTGACTAAATAAATAGACGAGTCGAATTGTGATTATGGAAATTATCCTACCTATTCGATTAATGGAACATTTCTAAGTACTCTTGCACCATAAATTAATGAACCCGCAACTTGTATAAAAAATTATTTGTATTGTTCGGTTCTACCAAATAAGTGTGTGTCTATTTGTTGTCTGTGCCATAAATATGTCTACTGTACTCCCTTTTCGTCTGTGACTTAACATTTTAGAGGTTTATTTAAACTCGTAACTATCTCGTGATTTTCTTTGTAGCCAAAATAACGGATAAAATTCAAACTATATTTTATAGAAGATCTATTGGAAGTTGATTTTAATACTGCGTACAACTCCTTTATCTAACCACATATTTGTATCGTTTCTTTTGAATGCATCTAGTAGGGTTAATTACAACGCTAAATAGTAAGGGATATTAATTGTATAAAATAATTAATTTTACCTCAACGCAAGAGTTATAATAAAGATTTAAAGAAAAACAGTAGTTTCCTGAAAAAGTCCTAACTTAATTAGATATATAAATGATTTATTTAAGTATGAAATCACCACTAAACAAATGGATTATAAATGTTAACGTAAATAGCAGAGTATTGTACTAACTCTGAAAATTCTCAATAGTATTTCAAGATTGCAGAAGTGAATTTATACAAGTTAATAATTCACTACTTGTTCAAAGATAACAACTATGTTTCTGAGAAATCATATTTACATAAATATTGATGAAAGATATTTTAAATTAATGTTCCACTTTTTATGTAGTTATACTTTTACTTATTGCGATAAAATCGTTTAATATACATTACGCGACAATATTACACGTTAAATTACCATATGAAATCTTTCAATTGATAACCCAATAAAAGTAAACAAACCTAACCTACATTTAACGTGACCCCATTCCTGAACACAATTTGTAAACAAATCAATCCATTGAAAGTAAAAGCGGCTATCATTTGACTGCAGGTGTTTTACTTATTGATTTTTTAAATTTTATTTGAGTACTTAATTGCCCGTTGTTAAAGATTTAATTGGCAATTTGAGTCGAAGTGACCGTAGGCTAGCTGGGAGGCGCGGCGTTTGTTGAATAGAAACAGAACCGGTTTTCAATCCATTTCCCTAGTTCCTCTAATCACATGCTACCAATGCTATTGTAGTCGCTAATAGCCACTTCCTTCATTTATTCATTTATCTTGTCTAATTTTATATTAGTAATATTTCACTATTACAGCTTCATAATACGTCATAGTAACACTTTGAATATAATACTGTACTATAATCTGCATAATATTTCGTAACCGTTTGCATGTCGTTCAATTGTAATTAGGTTTTACCGGTACTTTCAGAATGTTTTCAATACAATAATAACAAAATATATACCTCCTTTATTTTCCTTCTAATTTACACTGTTTAACCTCACTTACACTAGCCTAATCATTTATTTATAAAATGTTGTATAAACGACACCTTACGAACGAAACAATTTACGTTATATTATTTAAACATTAAGTCTATTATATGTAGGCTATGTATATTTGTTATTATTATTTAAGTTAGAAGCTTTTTTTAAATCTAGTACACCACTGAAATGCTTAATTTCGTTTGAAATGCTCGTATATGTGCCTTTTTATTAAATTTTAATGATTTCCTTTGTTCCTCTGCTTTCAAATTGTGTCAATATTTACCACAAAAATATTCAAATGAATTCTGTGTCAGGCTTAATACTACAGTATTTAATCTACGAAATCATTAAATGTGTAGGTTCTTTTAAAATAATGCCTTTTATAATAATATGCGTTATCCACCAGGATCATACTTTGGACTGTCCGACAGAGTGAATTAAGGTAGGCTATTTTAACATTTATACAAAGTATACAATCCAGGAGTTTACTGGTTTTTTTAAGTAATGCTTGTTTGTGAATTATTGTCAAAATTAAAGCGCAATATTTTGCATGAACTTTAGTTATCTAGTAAACAACTTCCATTAAAGAAATAAAAAAACTTAATCATATAGGTTTAACCCTAGAAATTTTGAAAACTCCGCGACTACAAGACTAGATAGAAATGTGGTAAAAACGTAACTCTATGCAAACTGGAAAAGAAACTCATAAATATTGTTCGTGCCAGTACGGATAAACAGTATTAGAAGCAAAAATGAAACTTTACTCTGCAAACAGCCTCATTCGAAGATATAAAACAGATTTCAGTATCTACATACATGGAAAATCCTGCTCGACTACTTACTTAATTTATACATATTATTAAACACGCCATAAAAAAGCAGGAAACCCAGATTTATAACTTGATTGCTTGAAAGGAAAATATTACGCGCAGAACGATAAATTAAAATCAGTTGTACAAAACATTTCATAGAAGGAAAGTTAAAGAAGCAAAGTCATAATATTTATTTCATCTTAAAATTTATTCAGACTATTTCCAATCTTTCGAATTTATGTTCCAACCGTGTATTATCTTTCAAGGTTTTTACGACGCATTTAAATTCAGCCTCTTCAATATTATATATGTACTGTATTCTTAAAATGGCCATTCAATCTCCCCTCTCTTAGGGTCTTTTTTATCACGGTTTTAATCTCAAGGAAATGATAAAAATTCCCACCACGAGCTGTCTGCCATAAACTGCACCGGCTCAACAGTTTTTCACAGAACACTGTTCGATACGGGCACAGATTACAAGTTACAGCTGTCTAAGAAATGGACCTTAACCGTGACGAGACGAGGCTGTGAATAGTTTATCAACGGTTTTTGTAGCGTTACATTTTCAACAGTACCACTCATTTCCAAGTGTCAATGAAGAAAAACTTCTTCACATTCTTGCGCCGACAAGGTGGATACATTTTAATAACTCATTAAAATACTTCGAACCGGTCTTGTTATATAGTTTTATTGATTGACTTTCAGTACACAAAGTTAACTGTGCTTATTTTAATTCAAAAGGGACAATTATATGTTGTAACCGCCAAATATGTTTCTTTCGGTATATTTAGAGCAATATCAGATCTTAAATATGTAATAATAAATGTAAGCATACATTCCTTGAAATGAGTCTTATGGATTTGTTTCAACCACACTGTCTTTGGCTTAATCTCCATTAGGACAATCCCAGAATTTATCTCGGAATTATTTATAAGTAAATATAAAGAACTTTTGAAATAGAATGTTTTTTCTGTTTTCATTTTAACATACATACATAGCCGCCCAATATTGAATTGCTAATGGACCGAATTAAGTAAAATTATACAAAATATTACAACCTCTGCGCTAGTTTTTTTTTTTTCAAATTCAGATTAATTTTCTAACCAATATTCGTTATCATTCGACAAATCTCAAGTAGGATATCTTTATTTTTATATCACATAAGTTGAAAAGGTCAAGCAACGAAAATTATACTGTATATTTCTACTATTTCTTGTATTAAATTCAAGTGCATATCCTCCAATGTTTGTTTAGTAATTAATTGATATTTTAATTCCACGTAATGACTGGTCGATTAATTCTATTTATTTTGGCCAAAGCGGAGATTATCAGATTTTTTCAGGAAGAAAATCGTTTGCTCTATAAAATGAACCATAGGCTGTTTTTATATGCAAAATTACACCAGTAAATGCTTTTATTGCAGTTACCTAAGTTTTTCTTCCGTTGCTATGTAAGGTAATTCTTTTACAAATGTAAGGTGTCAGCGATTCTATTGTTTAATTTGAACACTTCTCATAGAGGCACTAGACGCTTTCCAAAGTTGAAAGTTACGACAAAACATCTTTGTTCCCTTATTAATAAATTACCTTAAAATATACACACGCACAAGAACCCAGTATAATACAGTCTGCTGCATTAACCATAGAGTTACACTATTGTATCGCATACAAACACACATACCCTATTATAATAATGTATATGCAAGTATAATACATATGTAGCAGAGGTTATTCCACACAATAAGGGTCAAGGCGATATCCTCCACCTGTATGACCCTAGGAAGTCCTCATTTAGCCAGTCTTGTAGCGAACACTGAAACAATAAAATTCCAGTATAGCTCTGAAACACATGGAGCAATTTCCAAAAATTGGGTACCTACTGTCTGGGGAAAAAAATACTGTTTAGGTAATTAATACTCCCTAGCTGTGTTGTAGAGGACTTTCGAAATTACCGATGTTTCGGAGTCGCTCAGATGAATAGTGACACTCCAAAAAATGTAAAACTAAGGAGGAAGAGGAGGTGATGTAAAAATAATCGAAAAATTGTGAGTGTCTATCCAACATATTTTGTGTTTGGAGTAGTTTTACAGGAAAGTACGGATATTCCTCTAATATTAAATAAAACTAAATGTGAAGGCATTTGCGATTAATGTTGCAATAGTTAGGTTGTATAAGCTGATTCCTATCTTACTTAAGGGTTCAATATGTTATTTAAATCTATTTGAGTCCATACTTTGTATTACTTACACAGCTTAAATATCTCGAAGTATTGATCGATGGCTCGATATATTATAAAATCTACCTATGTTTGATATATCTTGACATTTCATGATTCAAGGAACCAATACTAAAGATAATATCATGTTGGTCTCACATGATAAGTACATATATCGAAAATATTTTGTACGTTTAGGTACTTCTCCAGAAAAGGCGTTAGTGGTTATACAGTTCACAATACGTGTAACTAGAATGAGAAGTGGATTGAAGTAGCACACATAGGTAAAGTAATTCCAACGCTATAGGGTCGAACCTGCGAAATTATCTTAGAGGTCACTAGTACCTTTATGTACGCCACTTCTTTGCCTTTAAGTACACATATTATTATATTTGTGTTTCAGGCCTACAAACCTGAAGTTAAAATATTCTTTTAAATAACAAATATTTAAAAATTATGTTTGTACAGTGCATCAAATAGGTTGTTCAAATTTGCTGATTTTATATTTGGCATAAATATAAATGTTTGACTATTCAAGTTTAGACGTTAGTATATTTTGTTACCAGGCTGTTACACATGGCCTTAGGCGTAACCAGGGGTTTTTGGGTTAAAACACTTCATTCAAAGGAAAACAGAATGAAAATGAACTACAAATCATAGCACAATATTTGCAAGAACCTCATGGCATAATCATAAAGTGATTTTAGACTCTCAAGATTTATTTAAAATCCGTCTATGTAAGTTAAAACATTCCGAACCTGCCTTTTCTTTGTGAGTAGGCCTACTCCTTCTTAGCTCCTCATAGTTCGAGTACGCTTTTGCACGTATAAGGGTTGTGTATATATTCCGATAGTTTATTTGTTCAGTAATACACGAAATGCAATCTATGTACGGTAAGCTGTATTTATGCAGCTGACTAGGCCATGCTTGTTTTCACATTTATCTACCAATCACAATATTCTCTTGTTCACTGTCAGCCTGTCAGCGATGAGCTTATCTCTAGAACCGTTACTTTATATTTTGCGAAAAGGCTATATTTTATTTTTAATGTGATAAATCAAGTAGGTAGGTTTTAATTGGTGCTAGATGTAATCCCAACTCAACTGATCAGCTCATGAAAGCAAAATCCAATTTGATTTAAGTATAGGTAGTGCTATACTCTCTTCGCTTGCATTAATTAACTATAAGTGATGTTATTTATCGTAACCTGCACTTTAGGTTGAAAGTTTTACTTCGATAATGTATGTTGGGCAAAATTACTCAAAATATCCATGCTCGAATTAAGTTAATCATTAGCTAGGCATACTTTAGGCGAAACCCTATTTTAAAGTTAATTTCGAAGAATAAACAATTCAGACTACCTAAACTTGCTTAATTGTGTGCTAATTATTATTGAAACTCATAAACTTAATCAACGGTTTAGCTGTACAACTGGTTGCTATGGCAATGCAAACAACAAGTTCGAAACTAGTTCCTGTCGATTTACCTGCGCTATACGCTGCTCCCCTCCCCTCCCACGTTAATCTAACTGGCATTAAGTAAAAACGTTAACAGAAAATATACAAACATCAAAATGGCTTCAATAATGCTTTCATGTAAATCCTAGTTAAACAATTTTTTTAATAGAATGTTCTTAGTTTCTTAATTATCTTAGTTTTCCTTGAAACGAAACCCAAACTAAACATAATATGTATGTTTAAAACGGTACATGAAAAATACATCCCGTATGATATGCATTTAGAAAATATAAATCTATTTTTTACGTTATCAATAAAAATGACTTCAATTCAACTGATTACAGCCTACGCTAAACAAATCCTCTAATGGTATTATATTGTTCTGAATGGTCATTGAAGGTAAATGAAGGACATTGTAAACATCTCATTAACTTATATTTTATCTGTTTCAGGTATCTATAACTGGGCATGGCCATACAACGTGTATTTGACACTAAGCCAGTGAGTTATATACAACTTTGCATGTTTTGGCTTTGCTTAGGTGCTTGAAATGTCAAAAAAATTACATGAATTAACAACTGCGACTTTTATTAACAATAGTATTTAGTGCCTCTAGAATTGTATTAGGCTTGACGAAGAGGGAAATTGTATTTTGTTTAAACGCAAAGTGAAAATAGTAATTGTTTGTATTATTATGTAAACAACGTTAACAGTTATTGTAAGACTGCTGTGTTCTTTATTGTGCCATAAAATCTGTGTGAAATTTTAACTATGAATCTGCCAAAACCTATCTTAAATATTAAATTTGTATTAATTATTTATTGTTTCACATTATTTTTTCATAGTTAATATTCAGCACAGTGTATTTTGTTACTTAGTTTTTCTAAAAGGGAAACCATCCTCATTTTTATAAATGAGATGGATAATTGATCAAAAATACTGCAGTAAATGTTTTAGAATAGGTGCGGCAGAACCTGAAAGTTATTACTATTTATTTCTACATGTATTATAATTATTTGTTTGTTATTGTTATGTGTGTTTGGTGTTATTGTATATAACGCTTGTTTGTACTTTTAATGTTTAACTGACCTAACCTTAAGTAAGTTTGTACAGCTGTTTAAACTGTTTTTGTAAAAATGTATTTTGTATATTGTTACAACTAATCTAGTAAACTTGGCTGTGAGAATAACTTTTTTTGTACAGAACAATAGTTGTCTAATTGATAACTACTCCTCTTTATTGTCAGTGTTTTGTTGTAAAAGCTTGAGCATAATAGTAGAAGTCTTATTGTATAGTTGTGTATAAACCATTTGATATAAGTCCATTGTAGACAAAAACTGTGATTTAAGACCAATCGGAGTTTTCAATAAACTATCAAGTACAATTTTGGTTACTTTTTTATTTTTATTTTACCTTGCGTATTTCTGTAGGATTAAAAACAAGTATCAAGGGTCTTCTATACCTTGCGTAAAACAGCAAAAATATGCACTTCGTACTAACGTGTTTCGGAAGCCTAAAAAGTTGTGAAACATCTTAAATTCTTCTTAAAGGCTTTGTGCTTTTGCCTTATATCTCATAATTGAAAGGAATCGACGGCAACTCATTTTAATCAACAGTTTAACTGAGTAAAATCGATTACTTTTAACGCATTTTTGGGAGTGTTAAGCAATAATTTCCATATTTTAAGCTAACACGTAAAAAATATAAAGCCTTCTTTATAACTTAAAGTAGTTTACCAGATTATTAATTTATAAATAGAATCCGAAACACGTTATTACGAATGCATGTTTCAACGATTTTGCGGCTTTAGTCAGACCTTTCGTATTGAAATCATACGGTACAATCGGGAGTTTTCTTTAAGGTAAAGAAGAGCCTTAATTATTTGGACTCAGTTGACATAAATGTATTGAAGGAGCAGTGTATTTATAGGTTCAATTCAACTACCATAGGTTCGAATCCAGTTACTAACGTTGGCTTTTATGTACATAGTTCCGCTCCTTCATCAGTCCTTTGAGCACAAAGATTTTAGATATTATAATGAACTCACACTATTTATCAATTGCATCCAATATAGTAATATTTACAATGTATATTATTAAGACAAAGAGGTGAATAAGAAAATGAAAACAATTGCCTATTTTTTATTTAATTTGTTTAATGAATTTAAGCACAGCGTCGAAATTTGTTCTAAAAATAAAGAAATGGCAGAGGAAATTTTATTTTTAATATGTGTAGGTTAGATTTACGAAAGCCATTCGGTTAGTGACGCTAACATGAATTAAATTTCAAATTCTATCCAACGGCATTCGTAAGTATTCGGGTGCATTCGTAATTATTATCCAATATATATCGTTGTTAATAAATAGTTAATTACCCAAACATAAAATATCTTGAAATGTTATATTTCAATTTAAAATATTACTTTGGCTCGCATTAAAATGCAGAAATATTGAAATCTTGCGAAAATTCTAAAAAATTTACCCATACTTTTTATGTCTTTTCTCGACTTTTTCAAGATCGGCTCGCATTAAAATGCCGAAGTATTGAAACATAGCGAAAATTCTAAATTATCTCCACTTTTTATAACTTTTCTCGACGTTTTCAAGGTCTATGAACACGATAAAGCAATACAAAAAATTGTGTTCGTGTGTCTGTATGTGTGGATCAACGTGACGTGCGTGACAAAAACGTCACATTTTTCTGACTAGGCTACAGTATTTAAAAAAAACCCGAGCCGAAGTCTCGAAAAAATATTCTATCTTTTCATCTTGTTTAGAAGTTGTTATTACGAGTATTTAAAGAGTAAGAAAGGTTTTATTGGATTGGTAATTTGGGCTCAATTTATGGTATTTATAAAGTTCCAATCTTCTGCATTCAACTGTACCAAGGCCTTTAAAATAGGCCAAACCAGCACAAACTTGTCTACACAATCGTATAAAAACACAACAAACTAAACATTAACAGTCCCTGTGTCATAAACATTATGTTTCTAGCGGAGTCTGAAATTCAGGTTTTAATTTGACATATCGGAATTTCAACGAACATGATAAATACTATTTTACAACACAAATTAACTGAAAACAGGTTTTTCTACTCAACTCCCCAAATTAGACAACGTCATAATTAAAATGGGACACATTTATTTGTCGTTAAAAAGACTGTTTTATTTGTTATTTAATGAATGCTTTCTTGTTTACGATGACAAACAATTTATAATGTCGTAAATGAATGGTTTTTAGAAATGAAACTACAAGAAATGTATTTTTTTTATAGGCTTAGTAAAAGAAATATGTTTGCTTGAAAAGGGAAAGAAAACCTTGGTGTTTTATTTTTGTCGATTAGTCATAGAATATATGACTGTTTTTAAACAAACTTTGTTATATTTTGTTGTTTGTGGGCAATAATTTACATACATAATGTACCTAATCTTATAAAATACTATAAAAAGGAACGTCATCGAAATTACATTATATTATGTAATACAGTACAAATTAATAAAGATGGTTTGACATAGTATAGTGGTGTAAGTAAAAGTATTTTTATATAAAAATGTACGTATTTTCTTTCAATAATTTTAATTTGAAAACGTAGGAAGTTTGAGTTCATAAAGGAACGCTGGGTTCTTAGTTTTGGCCGTTTGTAATTGGCAATATTTGAACCGATATTGGACCCCGCCCTAAGCTCTCGGAATGTTCCAACTATTCCCAGATGCCAAAAGTCATTACTTCCAGCTTTCCAACTTCTGAACCCTTACTAGAACGTTAATCACTTCTATTTCCGAAAGATTCTCGACAAAAAGTACTGCTTTTTGTTTGATTTCTACCGCAGCTCTCGAATTTCAATCCGAATCCTTTTCCTTTGATAGCATGAAGGTGACCTATTGTATTCATATCCAGACTGTATGTAACAAACTGCGCATGCGCGTCACGCAATACGGCCACGCTATTGTTATGTGTAAAAAGGGAAAGGTGTATTGTATACAATTACCAGGGCATACAATACCGTAGGAAATAGTGTTCAAGGTGGATTTATTTTACCTGCAAAACATTTTTAAACATTTCGTTACGTCAACAAAAAAAACGAGAGCTCTGGTTTAATTTGAAACGATGTCTTTGAATCGCTTTAAATGGAAGTGTAACCTAAATAGAAAACTTGTTCATTATATATGTCCTTCATTTTACGATTTACGAGCAAACGCTTTCTTAATTTTATAGTCGAATAACTTTATTGTAGCCTATATAGCCCCAAACAAAATTAATGAGTAGCCCTCCGTATAAAATATTTGTAAATCTCATACAGCAGAGGCAAAGAAACACAACTAACTACATTTTGTAGACATTTATTCTTATTTAGGCATTACTTAATGTACAACAGTGTAGTTTGATTTTTGTTAAACAGTGTCATCTTTTAGAAAAATTGTTACGATGTATAATTTTAATTTTATTTGCACTCCAATATCGCCATACAAAGTATGCCTTGACTAGTAATTTAGACAGTTCATCAACTTTTTCGATTTCAATAAAACCATTGTTAAATTCGAGATTAGGTTATCTGACATTGCAAGATAAATACGATGCATATTATCATGATAAGTGGTAGGGACAAATAGGACTGTATTAACTCTTACAAACAAAAAACTTTGAGATACGATGCATATTATCATGATAAGTGGTAGGGACAAATAGGACTGTATTAACTCTTACAAACAAATAACTTTGAATATTACCTATAAATAATATTGGACCCGACCGACGTAGCAAACTTTGCCCATTCTAAACGGTTTACAAGACTAAGTAAGAGTGGAAAGTTTATTTATTCCATGGTATTCTGCGTTTATTTCGTGTTCGTTTAAAGTTAGGTTAAGTAGTCTAATGAACTTAATCGCCGAAAACTTTGAGCGGCGGTTAATTTCCTCGTGTTAGCATACAACTGTATTTAAGTAGGCTTTGTCTAATTTTACCCGAGCTAAATTTAATCCTCCGTATAAGACCACATCTTGGTCACTCTAACAAAGTATGCTTATTTTCAACTTCCAAGACACCCTTGAATTTTACTAAGTAATTGCACAGGATCGGAAAATTATTTTTGTTTTAATCAACCTATATTTTGTATTCTGGTATACTGTTTTGTTTGACTTACTCTAAATGGAGACGAAAATTTCAACTTTGTTGTTCGTATAGTAAAACTATTTTGCCATTGAATTCCTAAACTAACTCAGAATCTAAGAAACTCGTGTTTATTCTCGGCGAATACCAATAGGCCAAATGAAATAAATGTTGTTTTTGTAACTGTTCTAGAAGTGAATTTTATAATTAAAGTTCCAAGATGGCGAAGCAGAATAAGATACAAATTCTTAAATCATGTAGTTCAGGCTTGTAAATTTTGAATTTATTAAGCTTTTGTAAAAGGATGAAAAAGGGAGCCGGGTAACTCAGATGGTAGTATGACGCTTTATCGTAACACTATTCAGTCTGTCACCGATTCGAATCCAATTATTGACTTGTATTTTTATGTAGTATTTCACTAGCCGTCTTTCATTAGTAGTATGGACACCAATTGGGACTTAAAAAATTAAAGATTTTTATCAAGCAACTAAGGAAAACGTATATAAATAGGGTAGTTTCTCTTTTTCATTCAAATTACGCTACGATACCATTAACATGTCTCGGCCTAACCTAAAATTTAAAACAGGTTACGTTTCCAACTGGGAACCTTCTGCAATTAATGTTTGATAATTACACTTGCCGTTCTCCCCTTCGTGCACGTGTCCCGAACCAAATTTCCTGTCGGATGGTTTACATTTACTTACATCGAAAGGAAATAATATTTTAAAAGTTTTTACGACAACGGTAGATAGTTTAAGGAAATGTTGCTTTTGAGTTCAGCAATAAATTGACTCGAGTTGAGATAACGCAGTGAATATATTTCTCTATAACGTCGGACTATAGAGTAACTTTATATTCGTTTTATTCATGATTATGTCTTTTTTACGATAATGTTGTTGTTTGGGTACAACCTAAGCCATTACGTATCAAACAAAGTAGCCATTTGATAATTTTTAAACAAGAACTTTAGATTAGTCTTAGTTTTAAGTGCTTTTTACGATATCTTGTAACATAAACTTGAGCCACTATCTTTTTGTAGTTCGTCGCCATAAATATTGAGTTTTCTACGACCTTCTACAGTGCTTCTTATAGATTTGCTAAAGAGAAATATAAACCTTTACTTGACTGTGTTTAACTTTGAAAATATTAACTCTGCCAGGTAACTTCAGAGTTATTAAATTATCTTACAGCACGGGTTGAAATATATTCTACATAGATGCCTAACTGGAATGAGAAAAATGTAACGCGTTAGATTTCCGAATCTATTCCTCAGAAATTAGGTGATTCTCTTTCCCTCTCTTTTTTACCATAGACTTGACAACATTATTTAAGTTGTTGCGCGGTATATAGTAGGCTATTGTCTCTTACTTGACAGATTTTAGTGAAACACTTTTCATTTAGTATGCTAGTAAGATTCTCTGGTAATATTAACTGGTATCTCTGATTTCAGCATCTCAACTATTATTTACGCTTATCCAACTACACTTTATCCTAGGAAATTCTTACATAATAAACACTTATCCTTTTAGGGTCTTAAGATCCTTCCGCGTACGAGGAAGTAAAATGATTACAATTACCCGTAATATTTCCTTACAGTATGACGTAAAGAGAGTACTGTAACGTGAGACTAACGTCAGAAAATAATGGGTTTAATCTAAACATGTAATTAAAAAGTTTCACAAACTTGATAAACATACATAGTTAAGATTGTTACGAAACCCACAAGTCCAATGGTGATTGCATTTCTTTGTAATTATATTCATTAAATATTTTAAAATAAAATAACTTATTAATATTTAAATTTGTTCGTGTAATCTCCCGCCCGTGGAAACAGGTTTGACCCGGTCGATTTTCTTTTCGCCTTTCACACGAGTTTCCTCCAAGACAATGGACAAAGGTCGAGTGGACGGATATCCTTTGACATTCAAGGAAGACAATACGCTTTTATATATGAAGAGAACTTCTTCAGATTACTTGTTTTGTATGAAACCTCGTGCCTTTGACTGACTAGAGTCGCATTATTCAGTTCTGCTTTCAAGTTTCTGTTTTTCATTGCACACTGAGGTTAGTTTGTTAGAGTTTGTGCAAAGGCTCAGCAAATGTGAAGAAATATTTGTTTTAAATATTAAATCAAGCAAATAACTGTGACTGTTGTTAAAAAGATAAAAATATTGAGATTAGCACAAACACGAAATGTAAAAAACTCACGTTTCTCTTTGCACGCGCGATCGCCACACGAGCACACTTGTATTTGATTATTTTACAGTTTATTATGATGTTGTATACGTGAACATACATTTAATTATTAGACCTCCTCTGAGCTCCTTGACCACTTTAAAATGAATACGTGTTTAACATAGGTTGCAAGTTTTTCACTACAAGTGTTGGTTTAAGTTCTAGGTCACCTTCAACCCCAGAAATTACATTAAAATTCTACAATTTGTAATAATTCCTCTACAAATGAATTTAGATTCCCCCAAAATATGCGTATTTTAGAGTAACATAAAAATCTGAAATAATATATTACCATAGTTGTATTAAAGTTTTAAGAGATTTTAGAGTACTTTTTGTATCTGAATTTGATGCGCCACGTAGAGAAATGCGCCTAGTCAAAATATATTCAACACGGTTATGTAACACACTTTTTCACAATTCTTTATATTTAAAAAGCTCTTTAGCCGCAATTTTTGTTTACCAGCTTTGTGTGGAATTTCACATGAAGTTGTGTATATATCAAATGGATTTGATTTTTTACAAAAACATTTTCTGTGTCCTAATCATGCAAAATTTTGAATAAAAGTAATTTCGACCGTTTTAAGACGTCATTCTGAAAACCCCTCGTGATCTTGAAGTCGCGAACAAATCAAATTGCATATAAAAGTGTTTCAATAATTTTCCAAGCATTGATCATTTAATGCTATTGGACTAAAAAGATTTAAATAATTAAAACAGCAAATAACATCTGCACTTGGTAATTTTAATTCACTTAAACCTAACTTTAAACATTCTAAATTACTACAGTATAGTATTATGAACTTTTGAAGATAAATAATGTTGTCAAGTAAAATATATTATTTGCGGTAAAACTAATTTTACTTAAACGTAATTAAATTGCTTGAAACCCTCGCGGCTTCTAACTTTACGTCGATTTAGAAATTTTAATTAAAACCTGGACGAAAAATTAATGAAATACACGAAATAAAAATATTCTTAGTATTTATATTGAAAAATGTCTGGAGTTCTATCAAAAATGAGCTGTAGAGAAGTTGGAATGCCAACAACGCTCGGTATGGGAATTTCTTTTAGACGTCTCTATAGCGTATTTTTTATTAACAACGCTGCCTGGGATATGAGAGATGAACTAAATGCTTGTCTGAAAAATCCTACCTTCAAAATTAAAATATATCTGTCTAAAATACGACCGTAGGTGCAGTAGATTTATCATAAGTAGTACACTTCTTGTGTATTATATCATTTAGAAAGTAAATACTGTTATAGTGGTACGAACATATATACGCTTTTTTCTTTATTTTTTTTAGTTGTAAACAAGAGTGCTCTATCGGTACACAGAGAAAAATTGTAAATAGATATCAGCGTTTGCATTGTTTAAACATTATTTTGTACGGTTTGATAAATTTCTTCTCGTAGTCAATATTTTGCTTTCAAAAGCAAAACTAAAGGAATAACAGTCCTTATTTTTATCGTTTTTACTAACGTCGCGTCGTTTTATAATTATTAATAATTTTGTTAATACGTTTGTTTCGATCAATTACTGTTGTCAGTTGCCAACAATGAATGTGTGCGCATTCGCGACACGATGTTTCGTGACTTGGAGGTTGGCATCACTGACACCCACGGAGTACCTATGTCCTGTCATGGAACTTTCTTAGTGGCCTTATTACTCAGCAGATAGTTACTTTAACTTAAACTGTAATTATTCTGAAAAAAGTAACCCGACATCCTAATGTAATGAAGATTTTAAATCTTATAAGAACCTTATATATTTATATTGTGCAACAAGTGACAAAAAAAAATAAATCCTGGTGATTTGACTTTTATGTTGCTGAAATTATCTTAATTCTTAGTATAAATGATAACTGTGTAAATTGAAATAGAATTACGTCTAAACCGTCTCCGTACGAATTTTATTTGCTTGTTTTAATATTAAACGTTTAGAGAATTAAATTAAATATTTTCCGGTAAAACGACTGAATTATCATATTCGTCATTACTATGAATTCCATTTTATACAAAAGACAAAAAGCAATTAATAGACTAATAAATACGAATCTTCAAGCAGTGCTTTTTCTAACAGCTGCACATTTTTCATTGCATGGGCCTAGTATGACAATTAATATATCGTACGTATCGCAGCCACGTGTGTTTTTATTTAATTAATGTCTAGTTTGAAATATTTTAAGGCTACTTAACCGAGAACAACAAGTTAAGAAGTGCTTGACGTTAATTTATTACTATAGCCTTAATTAAACTTGTTTTATTAACTTAAGCGGTGACTTTTTACGAAGGAAACGTAACGATCAAAGTAGTAAAGGAAACTAAAAGATAAAATAATGGCAAAGAGAGGTTAGAGAAGATATTGAACGATAATGCGTTTGTTTAGGTAGAATTGTTGCGGAACCATTGTGGTTCTTTTTAAATCGGAAGCTATTTTTGTTTTACTGTTGGAACGTTTTCAAGCTAAATAAATTTTAGGGATAGAAATTGTCAAAGAAGATTAAACCACTAAAATTAAAAGATTTACTTTAAATCTCCAATCGAAACTAAAACAGCGAAGTTCCTGTACAGGCAATAACATTTTATTGCTTAATCATTTTATGGCCTGGTCTTTATTTTCATTGTTGTGTTTGAATCGATCCAATAAATTAATTCCTATATCTTTAGGCCGCTCTCTATCTAGTTAAGCTCTCTTGTATTTCTAAATTGCATATTCGAGTATTTACTAAAAGATCATTACTAATGGCTTGAAATTTGGGACTGAATATGTAAACACTAGCACAGTTTAAACATATTAACATTTTATGAAATGCTCACTTAACCTCTTCTTTGTCAAATATGTTGGGGGTTTGCACTTATTTTTAAAATAGAGAAATTTATATATTTGAACATTTATTATTTGGAGGACCTTCATGATTGACCAAAAAAAACCTTTAACTAGGACCTTCTATAGCCATTAGTCTCGCGTCGAAAAAAACTTCATATAATTTTACCAACAGAAATAGTATAGTTGTTACACATTAATTCAAAACTTTTTTGGGGTTAAACTTTGACACATTAGGCCTATATTTTAATTCCGCTTTTAACTGTTTTAACATAAAACAATATCTTATAGGCATTCCTTTTTAAAACGACACCTCGTTCATTTCTATTGCTTGAAAATGTAAAAAATTATAGAAGGAATGTGATTCCTAAAACATTTCTCACACAATATTTCGCCAGAAGCTCCTTTAGTAGAAGGATGATTCTTTAGTCTTTAGTCTAATATTTAGAAATGCATAGTAATAAAATGAACCTGCGTAGAATATACATCAGAAACTAATGTTATTATAGTATTTGATAAATAGAAAATTAATATGAAAATGAAGCAGCTTATATTTTCTGCCTTAGTGATCGGTGTGTTGTATGACATAATATAGGTTTGTCGTTGTTCTATTATTTATTTTCCATTACTCTCTAATTGTCGACGAAAGTATACTAAAATAACTTTACCATACAAATAAATGGACAAAAGAGACAAGTTAAGTCGACCAAATTACCAAGTTTAGATTGAGTATTGGCATTTAAAAGTTAATTGATAACAACTTCTTTCACTTCCCAGAAGAGATTGGCAATGATGTTGACGCAAATGTTTCGTCTGAACGTCTGCAATCAATAACAGCAATTACGTCAGTGTTATATTTATTTAGGAAAACTTTAAATTTGGCGTTCGTATTGTTTCATACAGCTTCTGAATGCATGTTGTGTTCAGGTTTGTTTAAAATGTGTACGTATAAATGTAAATAGTTATACATTATACATTTACAAAAATCTTTAGAAATCTACGTAAAGTTAGTAAAAATTTGGGAACCTTTATATTTTTATTTGTTTTTTAATAATTGTATAAGTGTAGTAAATAAACAAGACAAAATTTACAATACTAGATGAAAAAATACAGTGAACGTTAAAGGTTTATCAAATATTTTAAGTTGTTCCAGGTTCTAGTTTACTTTATATTTGATAACTTTCTTTATACACGATTTAATTTGCAGCATAGGTAAACATTCCATTAATAACGTTGAACTATGTACCATCCTTCATTTAGACGAAACGTTCAACGATTTTTATCTCTGAATTGCACAATCTCCTTTCCGCATACAAATTGACTTAAAACTTCGCAATGTTTACTTGTTCCCTCTTCACAGACGGTACAGATGTGGACATTGTAATTCCACTAATCGGGCATTGTGTTAAGCGTTAAACGATTTCGTTGCAATTTAACATATATTACCATAATACAATCTATTCCGTGTCAAATAACGACGTTGGAACTTGATATAAATATGTACGTTGGGGCGTGAAATTTGCTGACGCACGGTGCATGCAGCGCATTCTGTCAATTTATCGAAAAATATACGATTAATGGAAACCGTGTAAATATTGTCACTTTTATGACTTAAATTCGTGGTTTTGTGGATGTAAAACTTTTATGCTGAGGCTTATTTTCTGAAAATCTAACCAATAATGTCATTGAGAGATTGCTTGAATTTAGTTGAGAGATGTCAGAGCAAACTACAGGTTTTTGTTCAAACTCCGAAAATATTAGCATTAGCTTGTCTAAAAGCATTTTTTTAATGTTTTAAGCCTACATTTTCTTTGAAATTATTTTTAAATTTTAGAATATTTACTTACAGTTTGAGTCCATACTTTCTAGATTGGACTACAGTCACTACAGTAGGCCTACATAATATACTTGTATAATGCATATAGCAGCAAGTGTATGGTTTGTACTTAATTTGATTTATAAGATATAACTATATATGAGTGATATATTGTTTGCCTATTTCATGTCAGAATGTTTAACGTCTGTCTTTGTTTTTTGTTTGTTATTATGTTTTGTCAAATTCCTTTGGACGGTACTCAGATCGCTACAATATTTTTTTATTATTGTCAATTTTCGACCCCAATTATGAACACCACAGATGTAGACTGTAAGATAGCAAATATTTGGTGCCTAAAATGCTTTTCTAATTGGGCGACATAGGCGTGTTTGTGTCAAAATGTATGTTTCGTATCGATATCGCTTAACAATCTTTGTAAAAGCTAATATTCAATATTACGTAACAACGAGAGTTAAAATATAATAAACTTAATAAATTTCGTGGTACTAACACAACTTTAATTTAATCTATTAATTCAAAGTAATACACAAAAGGCAGAGTGCAACAATTGGCGCAGTATTAACATGAAATTTAATGTAAGCCGCACATGACTTATTTTGTCATAAACTGAATCAAGTTATTTACCTAAAATAGATTTGTATTTAGTAAAAACGAAAACTATTGGTGTTCGTCATCGCCTGCACACATATAGCATATAATGCTCCTAAGATGTAATAATACAAACCTAACAAAAACAAATCACAAATCACGTCTAAAACTAGTTAACAATGATGATAGAATGGAATTGAATTCTCACAATTATAACGAATTAATAACAAGTTTGTTTAAAAATAACAATAATAGAAATAAGACTATTTTTTGTCTTAAAAATAGTTCAAATCTTGAAATTACTTAACAAGATAAAAACTAAAAGCACCAAGAACTTAAAAACAAACTTCGGTATACAATAAAACTATTCACACTAAAACAAAACACATTAACAAGATTTTATTTAGTCGCTAATTGTCTATATAGTACAACAGTTTTAGTACAATTATTATTACACTGACTCGCAATACAAATGTTACCATGAAGTGAAGTTCATATTATAAGAAATGTTTTAATGTACATGACATTGGTGTATGTATGTTTTGTTTAAGTGATTACAGTAGAAATCTGTATGTTAAACTCGAGACCGCGCAGGACAACAAACCCCTGTTGAATAGATGCAACTAGTCTACGAATAGAAACAATCATTATAATATTGTCTTTCTACAAATAAGAATACTTTATTACGTGCGAAGTTTAAAATAAACAATGCTTCACAATATGTGTCAATTATTTATTCCGATGGTGCAATATAACAACACTATTACTTTAACAACTGTGATCGCATGTTGTATAACACCATTCGTGCATTTGTAGCCTAATAGTGTTGCATGTTTAGTATAATTGTTATAGTATGTTGATACGTACTTCCTTTTAACAAAATGTTAACTAATAAAGTTGTTTATTTTGTTCGTATAGCCACATACTTGTGATCTATGCACATTATTTATCGAAGTAATAGGTCGAAGTAAGTTATTGGTAATTAATTGGTAATTGTGTTTAGAAAAAACATGAATTAGTTTCCTAGAGTAATTCTATAGTTGGAATTAATTTCAAATGTAGGCTATAGCAACGTTTGTTTCGTTTTAGTAAATCAAGAATAACTTTAAGAATTGTGTAAATTGTAGGCCTAATTATTTGATCAAATGTAACAAAACACTCAACCTTATTTAGAAATTGAGTGTAAATAATTTTAAAAGTAAGCTACCCCATTTAAAGTTGTTTATATAGTTTACGAGATTGTTGAACAAAAACGCACTCAGAATAAAACCAAGTTGTTGCACAGCTGGGCTTGAAATAGTCCGCCTACCCGACGAGTGATGGGCAGCCTGCGATGTTTGTTTGGCGTGAAATTAAATTAAGATTTATGTTGTTGTTGATCCTTACTAGACGACCCATTACTTCATACATCATGAAATGTAATCTATTTCTGACATTGTCAATGAGTTTAAAACGAGGCGTTACAAATCAAAACAAAAACGCTGTCAAGGGCAAATCGAACTGAAATAAGTTTTCCACATTGTAATATTAATTGATGAATGTCCTCGATATTGACTATCTAGGAAAATGACATGTAATTTAAACATTTTTAATAAAGATATAAGTTTTTGATATTTTTTAAAACTTTCGTGTTTTTTTAAATCCAAGTCACTTACATATAACTTAAAAATATGTTACAAGAGAGTAAATAATTGTTTCTATATTGTCTGAGTAGTTGTTTGTCCCTTCGTTACGACGCGTTTCGCAGACCGTAATCTCATCATCAGGTTATTACTCCTTTAGAGGTCGTCGTTTATATGTTAAAACATGTTTTTAATTTGTGTTTATGGTTTTTAATGTATAAATAACGATCTCTAACTGAGTCATAAACCTAAGGATAGGATTACGGTCCCGAAACATGTCGTAAACCAGTGACAATCACACTGAAAAGATATAGTACAAAAACTATAACATGCTATTCTGTAACTTTTTTCAAATAAATTTTTGACCCTTTCTTTATACCGGTTTTTTTTGTAGGTATTGTTTTTTTGTGCTTACAATTTTTTTATTATCTCGTTACAATTTAAATAAAAAGAATTTATATTTTTATATTCTTCATTTTATTGATTTTCATATGATAGTATAAGCCCCACAGGGCACAACACCCATTTAAAAAAATATACAACTAAAATCTTTTTTTTATATGCTTGCAAAACATCGTATAGCATTTTGAACTCAATAGCTTTTGAGCTTCGTAATTTAGAAGGGTTTAGGTAAAAATTCAAAATGTTATAATTTTAGGACTGTTTTCTTTATTTTGACGTAAATCGTCCGCTACAAAGATTTGGTTCCTATTTCAGAAACACATGTATATGACAATCTGTGTGTTAAGAAAACATTGCTGTAACAGACATCACAAAGTTAACTTTAAAGTATTACAATTTTTGTATGCTGTAAATGAAATACGTAAAGTAGGAAATTTACAGTTGCTTCAAATTGGTTTTGATGTTTCGACCACACACAATATTAAAAGATTATTGACTTTCTTTCGAATAAAAACAAGACAGATTTTTTGTGCCCTTTATCGAATTTAGTTTTGAATTGTATGTAGTCCAAGAAACATAAATGTCAAACCTTTACGAAGTAGACAATGGAAATAAATTACTTCAAAGATAAGGATACCGCGTGAGTATAAATCAAAAGTAAGGTTTTGTAATTTACCGACAATTAGGTTACTATACTGGGCGAACTTTAATTGTCGATAATAACAACTACAGACAAAAATAAGCGATTCTAGAGCAGAGATTGATGAAGGACAACAATTGGAATGTAGAACGAAGAGCAGAGATAAAGGGGAAAAGGAGGGGAGGGGAGAGATTCGATTGTTACATTCCTGAGAACAGCCGACTTTGATCTATAGTTCCCGAATGAACGCCCATCTTCAAACAGCATTTACTTTTTACGTGAATAGTTGTGCAGAAATATGCCAATTGTTTGTTGCCACAATTGGAAAACCAGGTTCACCAACATTGTTGAATGCCTTGGATAAATGTTCCGACATATCGAAATGTGATTCAGATAAGTGGATAATCGATTTTTAATAATGGTTCGTTTAAGTGACATTTTGCTTATATAAAACTTTGTTGTGGAAGAGTAAAATTTGTTAACCTCTGTGCAAAACATATACTACAGGCCTACCTCTGACATTTTCTATTTTAAAATTATAAGTTAAAGGAGTCAGAAGTTTTAAATGAACAAAACATCGTAGCAAAGGATGTTTTAATAGAGATACTTTCATATGTTTAGTTGATATCTTTTTAATTGATGCAATTCAGTTGATGTACAACAGAGCCTTAACTAAAACTTGAGCGATATTTATTTGAAACTTGTACGCAATATCCTAATATATTTAAAAATGTAAAACAACATGTATTTGTTTAACTTAATCAACATACAAGATTGCAAGACTAAATCAAATAATACAATTCAATTTAATGGAAAACTGTTTTATTAAAACTTCGTACTGTTTGTAAAAGCTTAAAATTAATGCTACTAACCTTAATTTGTAACCTTAATTTTTATTAGAAACTATTTAAACAAGAAAACTTATATTCAGCATAAGAAACAATTAAGAAATGTTGAAATATTTGTATTTATACTTGCCAAGTGACAATTTTAAATTGTTCACATTTAGTAACAATACCAAAACTCCAAGTATAAATAATACTTAGTCCCTATTAATAATTTTACTCGGTATCCTTCTTTTAGTGTACATACACGTATAAATATCTGCAGACACTTTTTTGGCCTTAAAACAGGAAAACATTCTAGAATGGAAACATAATATTTGTCATACACATTTCCTTATTATGTCCTTTTTATGTCGTTGAACAAACAAGTGCACTACATGTCACAACTGTTTTTAGCGTCTATTCAATGAAAGATTCTTTATTTGAATCTCTTTTATAATACCGGATGATTCATTTTACAATTACATTTTACTTGGACGTTTGCCATCGCTAAAAGTTAATATACTACAGCCCTTGTTTCTATATTATAAATCAACTCTTTATTGTCAAAGCATATCTGAAACTATTACAAACTCTATGAGATAATGTCCAACCATTACGCTGTCCAACTATTAAGCTACTCAGTTTAGAAAACTAATACTGTACTGTAATACTTTTAACGCCAACGCAACAATTTACAGAATCAAAAGTGCAGTGCTTCGGCGGAAATGAGGGTCTTTAGTTTTATGATTCTTTAAAAGTTTCTATTCCCTTTCGCTTCCTAATCATTTGTGCATCTATTATGTCAGAATTACAATATGTGCAGCCTATTTCTTTTACTGAACAAAGGCTATGCTTGAAGAAAAATATGCTTTTTCCACTTTTTTACTTGCGTTACTAATTATCTTATAAACAACTGAACCGATTTTGATGAAAAAATGTCATGAGAATCATCTTTGAACGAGAATACGAAAGAGTATTGTACAAAAATGGCTGACGCAGGCGTCCATACATTATTAGAAAAACAAAATTGTCCGAATAATATATTAAACTAGCGACGAAAGTCGAAAAAATTATATATCGTTTGGCGAAAATAAACAATAAAATGTCAACACAAGTTAAAAAACATATATATGTAGACCATCGATCATCCGTACGTTAAAAAAAACTATGTGTGAAAAATAAATTCCGTCGACAAAAAAGTGCATAGATAAAATTTTGTTCGAGTTAAATATATTAAATATAGTTTTCTATATCAAATCCAAAAGCCGAACAAATCGATAATCCGAACGACAGTGATCCCGAATTAGTTCGGATTGTTGACGTCCTTCTAAAAAAATCAAACCGAATCGGAAATTAAAATCGAGGCCATGTAAGGACGTGCAGAAGCAAAATTTGAACGACTTCTTAAAATGTAAAACTAAACCCGATATGACTATTTAGTAAAGATTTTGAATTCACTTTTAAGACACGACTGAAAAAGACTCAGATCAACATAAAGGACACGACTTCATTTCAAAACTAAATTCAAACATTCAGATAGAAATCTCCATAACTATTTTCTTTCAGATAAATTACCGACCTTCAAATGACAATTAAAATTAAATACTCCAGGCACATGTTATTATTGTCCACATTTCTAATTAACTGATAACAATCGTGGACAATAATTTGTATCCGCAATTAAAGGTTAAACTAATTAAGAACTTAACAAAGTCCATCTGTCACAGTCCCCAACTAAATATGCTTGAACAATAAACATACAGGTAATTAGCAGTACAGTTGTCGGGGGTCGGTGTGATAAAACCGTCAGGCCTACGGACAGACACGATTTCATTCCACGTGGGACATGTGATTCGAAAATTGTTTGAGCAATAAGGATTGAGACAGAGCTGGGCGATCTGGTTTTGAAGGCGGTTATAAATTTATCAGATAATAGGGATATTTGTGGATTAGGGAAACTATATTGGGTTTCATGGACACGCCAAGTGATATTTTAAACAACTACCAATGTGTTGCAACAATAAGAAACTGTATTTATCACAAATTGGTCAATTGATATTTCACATGTTACAAGAAAACTTTCATTTGAAAGTACATAGTTTAATAAACATTTTGTTGATAATTGGTCTCTATAACTTTCTTTTGGTAAGTTTTGAAATCAATTATTTTGTTAATTAGGCAAATATATTCAAGTTCCGCCATTAAATTTATTTAATTTTCAATACAGGCCTAGTCTAAACCACCCAAACAAGTAAGAAGAATCTAAGGGCATTAAAATAAGTTTTATATTTTAGGAGTTAGGAGGATATAATATACATAGATGATACACGCATAACCTACTGCGCTTTTACTTTAAGACTCGGCGAAGTTGGCTACTAATTTCAATGTTAAAATAACCTAACCACCATAGCCTACCTTCACTTTTAAACATATTTTTGTGTTATTTTCGTCAAAAAATTGAAGCTGTATTTTTTTTCTTAAAGTAAAATAGATTGTGGGTGTTGATTGCTAAGGATTTTTGCAATATCTCTTTTTACAACTACTGAGTAAAAAATTAATAAAGTTGACTATTTTGTACTATTTATATCGTACGTTTATGAAAAGAATAAAACGGTTTTTGAAAATGTATTCAGCAATCAACATCCGCATATGACAGTACTTCAAATTGAAAGCAAATTTTTAAATTTATTCCACGAAATAACGGGATAACATTATTTATCCCGTAGCATTGCTCTTATGGGAATCAGATTCAATATGGCGTACAGAGTAGCCTCCCCTTAAGTAGTCAACTTTTCGAAAAATCAATAATTCGATTAAATCAGATTTATTTAGTTAAATCGTTACAAACAAGTTCCTGTACTACGGAATAAATAAAACTAAACACATAATCTGCTTGAATAAAGTGCTGTCTACGTGCATATCGGTAGTTCAACGGAGTCTATTGAAATTTCCCAGTAAAGCGAAAATGATTTTGTAACAAATCCGTAATACTTTTACTGACACTTTTTGCAGATCTTTTCATTGTTGAAATTTCTTTCGTTTACTGTTTTGGTTTATCTATAACAATTTAGCCAGCAGAAACAACAATTGAGAACGTATGATAAATCAAAGCTTAGTTATTTCTCAACTCATGAGTAGATAGTTTTATCAAAATTGGACGATAGTAAGTTAAATCTTAAAAAACAAACATGAAAAACACACTGTTAATATTTCAAAAAATTTGCGATTGTCTGAAAATCTGAAAAATTATTTACTATTTTGTTAAATATTATCCAATGCTTTAATGATCATAAAGGTTAGCAATACACCGCAGACATTTATTTATTTAAAATGTTGAACATAATTTTCTATCAATATTTATGACCATTATGTCTTGGAGATTGTTAAGTTTTCAAGTCGTTCTCTCATTTACTTATTGCTTATAAGTTAGTTGGCACAAATAACTGTTTTGCTATATCTTGCTTTTAATCACCAAAGTGTTAATTCAAAGTTGCATCATCTCGACTAACTAAACAATTACAAAACACCAATCAACTAGTTAACCTAAACTCTGTATCAACTTTGAAACCCATTACTTATGTTAATGAAGGAAAACAATATTAATAGCGACTCGAGTCTCTAGCCGATAATAGTTATAAAGTAAACTACTGTACTATATTGCCAAGATGGGAAGTTTACAATGTGGCCAACATAACATAACTAAAGCTATAACTCAAAAGTAGGGCGGAAGGTTTAAGGATAGGTCCAAGATGATAACAAATGCTGGTGGAAGCCGTGGGGTTTCTAAAGTCTAAAGAAGGGGGAGAGGGAAGGGGGTAATTAAATCATGAATTACATCCATTTATAACGTTCCTAAGGGGGAACCTATACGCCGTAATTAATGTTGTATCCAGGAAATGAATGTGAATCCCCCTCCGTCTCCCTACTAAATCGATATCCCCCGGTCGATCCATTTTCGATAATAACGTTCATGGAAAACAGTCTCCCAAGTAATGGCGCAGTATGAGGGCTCGACGACGATGGAAAAGAATTTATGCGTTCCTATTAACGGACCGTAAAGTTTTATGAAATTGTTGTTTACGTAGGGGCGGAACTTAGAGATTGGCAACATCTCGCTCTTGTCATGTGTTATACAACTTGCGGTGGAAAATTTCGTATAAAATAGTTGCCGTCAAGTTTGATTTTAGGAACATATAATACGATGATTTTTCGGTACCGGTAATGATAGAAAGTTTGCGAATTTTCCTTTAACTGCTTATTTTTCATAATTACAGTAATTACTCTTAATATTTCCTTTTTTTGTAAAATGATTTATAAATACACTTTGTGTTATTATTTGCGTTACAATGAGTAGGCCTAATATAAGCGACTTTAAAATAAAAAAAGTTGTCCAATCACGCGTAGATAATACGCCTGGCATAAACATTAATAACAGAAATACGTTTAAATTAATAATGTTGTACTATTATTTCTGTGTAAGTGTGTGGAAATAAAATCCATTTATTTTGTATATTTTTACATCTTCCTTATTTCTAGAGCTATGAAATTATGGAAGTGGTAGGCCTATAGTATTTTTTTTTTTATAGACTTGCGTGTTTTAGACCCTTGTAGAGTATTAGTTTATCTGTCTGTCTTAAAATTATTAAGCTGACTTAATTATAAAACATGCTAACCCGAAAATATTCCAAAAATAATTTAGGAAACCATAGTTTGTGCCCCAAAAAATACTATTGTATGACAATATCGGTGACTGTAGTAGGACACAATGAAATTGCATAGTTTAATACATACTAACCATTTAATTATTCCAATAACCAGAACTACAAACATATTTACTTTGCAATTTTGCAAATTGGTGAGCAAATTTTGTACCACCAAAATTATTATTTTATCACTCTACTGTATAAAAAATCGTTTAAATACTATTTTTAATTTTTTTTTTAAATATACTTCCAAAAGTAATAAAGCTAAAATTTTTAATAAACCAACTCTGTTAAGAGGTAGGCCTACTTATATATTTTTCAGAAGAAAAACATTTTTGTGAAAAGTCATAAACAATATTTACTCCATTTTATTGGTTCGGTCATCAATATATAATTTCTTTCCTCAGTGGTTTGTCGTTATTGATTTGATACTTTAGTATATTCTGTATGCCATGCTGAAGCATTGATGTTATTAATATAGTTTTTTTAAACGGCTAGCAGTACGGAATCCTTGGTAAGCGAGTCAAATTTGTTTACATGCTAAGTTTAATAAGTATTGTTAACGAAATAGTTTTATTCAGAAAATATTTCACACTATTTTTAAAGCACATAACATAGTTTTTACATAAACCTTACAATTAATTACGAATTTAGTTTAACATTCCTGAAAACATAAATTGTTTCTCTTAGTTGCAATTACGTCATTTAATTAAACTTCATTGGAATGTTACAAAACTAAAAGAGGAATTTAAAAACGCAGCTGTATTTCTTCGGTCAGTAAGAATGTTTAAAGCACGACGTTTCGCATTCCACTCATAGGCTAGTGGGACGTCTGTAACCGAAATATTGCACCAATACGCGTTGAGCAAGCACATTCTTCATGTTTACTGAGTCTATAGACTTTTCAGATACTAGCTTTTGGTATTTTGCAACGTCTCTGTTTGCTATCTGCGGCCTTAGCAAATACTCCGAGTAATCCATGAGGCATACAGTTTGCAAATATTAATTTTGTCGAAAATTCGTTGTTGGATAAAGGACTTGAAATAATAGTTTCACGCTCTGGAAATCTCGGTTTGTTTTACGAAAGACGTTGTCAAACAGAACAGTACATTTCTGCAACTGAGGTAAAATTTGTTCTGTTTTTAATTACTTTTTTAACGAATAAAAACCGTTACTGACCCCTGAGCTAAATAAAAGATTCTGTGTAGATATTTGAATATAGAATTTTTTTAGCAGAAGTGAAACAAAATGAGTAAATCACCCGTTAGGATAAAGTAGGACGAAAATACATTTAACGTTGATATTTTCGACTATTCATTGTTGTTCAGACAAATGAATACGTAGAGTAGCATTAAGTATGTAGCCGAAAGCCGGTAGCTGGGTTCAGATTGTGTTGACATAAATGCATTTGAATCAAAGCATATTTGCCACTTTTAACGACTACTTCACAGAAAGTGTAAGACTCCCTTGTCATTGCGGTTCTTGGCAACAGATCTAACTTTTCTAATTAAGGTTTATAATGGTGTCTCCTTAATTTTCAGATTTTTGAAAAATACATGGCCCACTGGCTCTCTGGGTATATTATGATCTTTTCTCTGTGCTTGGAGGTTCCAACACAAGCAAACTTGAAGACCGCACCAACCATGGAACCCTGTAGTTACCAACTATACCATGTTTTAGAACTATATATTGAGATTGAAATTTATTGCTTTTTTAAAATTGTATTTTGACAAACGTCGAAAAAATACAAATAAAATAATATATTTTAATAATACTAATAGTAAAGCAAATAAAAACCTTTTCATTTAATCCGAACCATAAAATGTACGTTAATTTAATTCTTTACATTTATAGCCCACATTATGCTACAATGTCTGTTAATACTTTAGACTAGAATATAGAAAACCAACTGTGTAAGAAATAGAGGAAGTAATAAAACCCACACAGTCGCGTCGAACCCAACATTTCAACTAATCAATAAGTACAATTACAAGAGCAATGATAACTTACTACAGCCCAGCTTTCCAGCGGCCAATCTTATCCTATTTACGACATCTTGTAATTTATTTTAAATTGTACATTTCGTTCCCAAGTAGGAATTAAATGAAGCCAGAAATTGCATTGAATTCGTGAGTCGGACTTGAGAATCACCACACTGCCTCTCACGAACTCTCGTAACCATTGTTAAGCTCGGTGGTTGCATGTAACCGACTTCGGTTCTTCCATGTACCCGGTCGTTAAAATCGTATTACTATATTTCCTTTGTTAACTGCGACGACCGTTTTGTTTCATGAATCATCTAGCATGATTGCCCGACAGAGCGACGTAGCTACTTTAATCGTCCGGATCGAACAATAATCGAATCGAAATGTGATATTCGATTAGGACAATTAATAACAAATTTGTCGCCAAATGAAATAGGGTTTTCTGTTTACTTAATTAAGCGGCACGTTTTCTGCACCGTCAGCGCCGAGGCCTTCGTGATTTTATAGTTCGCAACAATTAATCAACCGGCCAAAGTTAAGTTTTGCAATGCTGAATAATTGTTTGGTAACCATTAGGTTGCTATTTGTATTAGTAAAGAAATGTCCGTCGACAGTAGTTTGAGACACGAATACTCGTTAATTTCCGAGAGTGATTTTGCGCTTTCTTTGTTTCGAACGTTTTATATAAACTCCAACAAAAGTTTACGAAAGTGATTATTTCCCGAAGGTTAAATATTTTAAAATGCCTATACAGTATTGGGAATCGTTTACGTGTTTATGTCAATTCATAGTTGGGAACACTCGTGCTATTTTGTATTCAATGAGTTTTTAGAATAATAGTTAAGTTTTGTTCAGATGTCATCTTGAAACTCCTAAGAGGATTTATAAGATAATTACGTAAAATTTTACATCAGAGTTGTAACAGGTACTCCAAAACAGTTTGAAACTCTTTAATTTACGGAGAAAAGAGCATATAACCATAGGTCCTAGTGTCATACTAAAAGGTGTTAAAACAAAAACATCTTTAAATAATTTACAACAATATGGGGCACCACAAATATTGCCAAGTCAACTGAAAAGTAGAGAGGAAGGGTATCGTCTACTGCCTGTAGAGTAGCCGTTCAACGTGTCAATACGGATTTTTAGTTTTACTGTTAAAGCGGTTCCCTTTTTTACTTGTTGGACATATGTGAATAATATCTTTTATCTGTGGTTACGTGTACAGTCTATAATTAAAATGAGTACATTTCAAAACCACCTTGGAAAATCTTTAATTACCAACCTCATACCAGCGTAGTAAATAAGTTTAATTCGATTCAGACCATAAACAATTAAGTTAACATAACCCAAGATAAATTATTGCTATTTAAAAGCGTACAATTTCATTCAACCTACGTTACAACGCATCTGTGCTTATTAAATAAATTTACTTATGTGTGCAATAGAATCTGTGTGCCAGAAATAAACTCTACACACTTCACGCGGTTCTAGTTGGAGCTGAATTTAGACGAATTTCACATGGCGACAAACAAAAATAAAGTTTTTAAATAACGTATTTTGAAAACATTTTTGTTACTGAGATGTACTTCCACTTTTAAGTAAAGTTTATTTTATTTTGAAATTGCTCTATTTATATAGTTGATACAAATACGTTCACACGATTATCTACTGAAACTAGCCAACATGCGACAAAACACTATTATTTCATAGAGCTATGTATCTATTTCATTCAGTTTTTTCTATAAATAATTTGTTTATTGTATATTTGTCAGGATATATCAGGTTATATCCTCTTAACTTTACCTAACTATTTTATTGACATTTTAGAATTCATAGAATCCAATTAATAAGGTAACACAAAACTTGGCCATTGATTTAATAAATTCAATTAAATCTAAGACAGCTTCCAGGTAAAACCTGAAACCTTTCAACTCGATTCACTGCAGGATTTATTTACAACTAATCATTAAAATTTAATTATTTACTTCTGATTCATTGTAACCTACGAACCCAAATTAAAACTTCGAATGCTAAAGAATGTTAAAATAACCATGGGACTAATTGCAGGTTTGACTTAAAGGAAGCGAAAAGAGACTTGAAAGTGAATTATTTATAAAATAATAATACGCATCGTGAAGGAACCCGTATTTCTCTTCCTTGGCACGTTTGGAGAAAATTGCCAGTTTTCTGGTAATTGTATAGTATAGAATACTTGTCGGCTTGGTAGCGTGATGAAGTTTGCATTTCTAGTATCACTTGCTGTAACATAACACTTTTGATGTTAAAATTGTTGACCGTGACTATTAAAATTTAAATACTGTATTAGATTTGCATTACATTTGTGTATCGGAGCATAGTAGGCCTAATGTTTTCTGTTGTTTTTATTTATTTTATTTGTTATGTTTTCCATCGAAAAATAAAATAATCGTTTTGTAGCTTTTTTTACCGCAAACATTTCAGTTATAGTTTATAGTTTCAGTTATAGTTACTAGAGTATAGCGTCAACTATAAAAGACACCCGAACGAAGTTTTAAGAAAACATTTCAAATATTCACTGGTTGGCTACATTTTAAACAAACATGATGAAACATGGCCCATGTTATCAAAACGACAACGCTTAACATATCAGTTAAAGTTTCAACAAAATAAGATAAGTAGTTTTGGGGTTCAGCTTAATCAGTTTACATAAACAAATTGAGTTTACTCGGGAGTTAGTTATCGTGGTATGTTGAGTTAGTTGAGGTTTGTTGACTGTATGAATCTTCTTTGTAGCCGTTCAGAATGTCCTACTGTTTCTGTTATGGTATAACATTACATTCCTAGCCCAACTTTCGAAAACTAATGTTTGTGTTTAGTTGTTATACAATCGGTGTGTGCGTAATTGAAGTAAGACATGCGTTGTAAGGAGAAGCCACATTTAATTTAGTTACGTAGGCTGACACACACAAAAGCTTCTGTGTTAGGCTATAACGTGCTCTTATTACTTGTGTCAGTTCCGTTATACGAGTAGGTTTCAAATTAACTGTAGCTACATTTTTAATCACGTGACTATTCAACACTAACTGTATAAGGTAAATGAAAACGAGTAAGTGTAACCTAAAACTCTAATACGATTATTTTCTTTGCTGATGTTATGTAATATTTTTAGTTTACAATTTAGTAGACCCGGAAGTATATATGCTTGTCTTTCGTTACTCTTAATAGGCTACCCTGTACCTTTAAAACTCTACTATTTAAAAAATGTCTACGAATAAAATATTTAACAACTATTACTCTGGAAAATAGATCTAGTTTAGCGGAGATGCAGCAAAACTTTAATAATTATTAGACCTACTTACATTAGCTACAGGTGTAGAGTTATTTGCTACATTTTGTTTGACGAAGTGGATTGGCAGTCAACAAACAACTTATCTACTGTTATTTTGAGTTACGTTGAGTCACGTACTTATATATTAATGTACGTATTTTTTATAAATAAATATATCTGTCTTCTGAGTCGCGGACTAGACGAAGGAAAATAAGTTTTATGCCGAAATTTAATGTCGATAGCTTTATATTGGCCAATAAAATCAACGGTGATAAACGTTTGTTTAGGCTATAAACACGGACGAACGACATTTCAAAAGATGCTCTTATTTCTTCTGCTTTGAGTCTTTACTTTATTCCAGTGAGGCTTTTGAAGACGGGGGGAGTAGCGTAGCACAAGGTAACCAAACCTGTGCAACTGTGTTAGAACAAACATATTTTGCAGAAATATCGAACTGGAATAAGAAAAGTTGAACCGTCTAAGTCAAAATCAACGGTTAAAACGAACGGCTAATTACGCGACCCCCCAATCCCCCTTACTGTTTGAATAATTGGCAATACTTCTTAGCATGGCAATGAGTTCTCTGGCTTGGATATTAAGCGACGCGCCACAATGATTCGATGTCTTAATAACAACAAAAATATTTTGTAAACTTTCGACTCTCGGAGTAAATGCATGAAAGCAAGATCTTTTACTGAATCCTAAATTTTTCTCCCATATATTTAAAACTAGCGGGGAGCAGGTGCTCCTCTAGTCTGAAAAGTTGCGTAGAGATAAGTCAGTGGCGTTCAACCTACTTGCTTTATACGTTAGTCCACAGTTTTCATTAGTATAACTGAAAGTAAAAACGCTAAGAAGATAAACAAACATTAAAATAGTGTAAAGGCAGACAGACGGACAGTGAAGTCTTTCAAAAATGATATTTGCGGAATTAACTGAAAACCTAAACATGTCTTTGTGTTTTGGGTGCGTGTCACAATGCAAACTATGCATAGAGTCTCCAAAAGTGTATACGAATGTTTCTGTTTTCTTTATTAAGCTTATCTTATTGATTATATTATACATATTATATTGTTGTATGTAGGTGTAACATATATGTTTAACTTGCTCGATGTCCGTGACACTAAGTAGGCTTACACAGCCTCGTAACTAGTGTTTGGATATGAAACGCCATCAGATATCAGTTTAGAATTTGATATCGTGCCCTTTGTTATATGTAGGCCTACTTTTTTGGTTCAAACTACGTAGATTACTTACGAATACAATACATTCAGACAATAATGCATGTTTTGCCGTTTGGTGTATACGTCATTCATAGCCGTTACTATGGTTACAAACTCTATTGTGTTTGTGCAGAATGTTTTGTCTATTTTTGTATCGTATAACGCTTTTAATTGTTGTTAGTGTACTTTTAAAAACGTTTTCTTTGCGGTAATGAGATTCGTGGGAGGACTGCACCACATTGTTAATATGTAAATCAAGTTGAATTTATCCAGCTTGGCATAATTTAAATCTGATTTATTTTAAATTAATAATGTTTTTGTTTATATCGCGTTCTCTGATTCACAAATTCTTCAATTTCCTATAAGAGTTAACTTGTCAAAGTGTTACACATTTAATATTAGGTTAATAGTTCTAAATTTTTTTAAAGTTTTAGCCTACTTCGATAAAATACCTTTCATAACCTACTATGTCATAGGGTTTGCATTTTCCAGTTATATTTTTCGAACTCATTGAGCGTCGTTAGAGTTTGATTTTACAAAAACATAAATGTTTCTACTCGTATATAATATGCAAGGTTATAAAATCTTACATGGCATAACCTAATTAGTTATTTCCGACTGTGAGACATGAATAACGTATGTTTTGCTGGATTGGCACCAAATTTGCCGATCACTTATGTTTAAACTCTGACCATTGTTAATCTCAAATATGTTATTTATAGCTCATTTCAATGGACTCCTTATAATTCCCGTTCGAATATTACGAATTCTCATCTATTGATAATATTTTAATGCAATTTTAATTTTCTTCGTTATTGTTATTTCGAAAATATTTGAAATATTTTTTTCCGACAAAACTGACTACTGAAAACGATTACTTTTCTCTGGAAGAAAATAGACATACTATCATGTTTTATTCAATTAAATATTTAACAATAGCAGAATCTCTGTTTAGAATTAAATCTCTGAAACGTTTTATTTCTATCCGGCTAGAAATGTAAAACTATAATTTATTCTCCACATTAAAGCAAGAAGAGACCTGAGCAATGGCAACCTGAATGCCAACAATCACAAAAGAAACTCCCCTGTCAAAATGTCCAACCTTTCTGGAATTGTATATAAAATATGTACAACAGCAACAAAACAACTTAAGCTCAACTTTTCAGACTTTTGTTAATGGCGGACCGGGTTTCCTTCTTTCCGACTCAAAGAACTTCTACTGAGCAAAATATCTCTCGGACGTTTTTACGAGACAGTAGAAGAAAATATGGCCCTTGTAGAAACTATTGTAGGGTGTAATTTGGAGGAAATAGTAATGGGCAAGGTTAAAGGATGCACTAGGGTCGTTTTGAAACGTCAAATACGCGAGAACATAATTTGCTGCTTTGTTAAATTAAACACACTATGTTTGTACAAATATATTAATTATATCTGTGAAAATAACATTCCATATAAACTAAAGCTTGACTTGCAATTGGAATTTGTTATCAATAAAATGGACACTTTTTCTCTTAACACATATGATAATTATAGTTGTCAACATAAATTTAATAGATACAATAATAAAAAAATCTATTTAATTTGGAAATAAAACCATTTATTACAAACAAAAAAGTAATACAACCGAAAAAGTAATCCCCTATCTTAAAATTCACTCTTTTGATAAATAATATACAGAAATTCAGCTTTTGATTAAAGCTTTAAATAACAGAGATGTGTATATTGTTTAATTACTGAACAAAAATATTGCAGGCCTGATTGTCCCTAAGGATGACAACTGTTTCGTTGAAACGACTTGAGTTTAACGTATTTTGTGAGCATGTTCGGTTATTTATTGTTGTTTATACTGTAATACTTACAAACTAGACTATGATTGTAGATGCAAAACCATTCTATATTTTAATAAAATAACCTACAATTAAAACTTACTATTGTAAGTTCAATAACACATTTTTCAGTTCGAAAACATACATCAAATTCTAATATTTATCAATATTAGATTATTCAAATCGGATTGTTATCGGAACATACATTTCCCTGCCGCATAACTTCCTCTATTACCAAGAAGCAAGAAAAAACCTTTCTCATTATCATCCAACCAGTCTGACAGGAAAATTTGTTCCGAGATCTATTAAATTGTAGATATCTATTTTCAAATCTAATTGATCCTGTCTTACTGAGAAATGGCTGTAGAATAATTTTGCATTACAAAATATTTAATCGTTTCACGGAAAAACTCAATAATATTGGCAACGTTATCTGCAAACAGATTTAACAAATAACGACTTTGTATATTATTACTTTGATTTACAGCTTTATTAATATTACACAATCAATTTTTTATTCTAATCGTTGGTAAATCATTTTATAAAAATATATACATAATCGCTCTTAAAATGGGCTATACAACAAGTTTACGAAATCTTGTTTACCTTTTTTGTTATCCTTTCCAGAGGTCTGAACATAACGAAGAGTTTAAATACTAATAGACCAATAATTTGGCTATAAATTTCAAGATAATTGCGAAGATAAAATTCCTATATACCCGTTAGCAGTGTTTGTATGCTTATGTTTTAGCATTGCAAGTTATGTAGTACTGCGCGTATATTGCTGTATATTGCTCATGTTATTTCGAACTATAGATTAATCTGTAAAATAATAACATTATTTGCAATATTGTATAAAATCTCGTTCTTCATTTGCAATCTTCGTGTAATCACATAGCTCTACACATTTTACAGTTAACCTGATCTATCGCAGACATTTTGATAAGCTAGTTGTTGTTTGTTGTCCTGCACTCACTGTTTCGATAAGATTTTTCTTTTAGGATTTGTTAATTTTGTGTGACCGTTTGCTCAAGTCCATTAAACGGAATTGGTGAAAGAAATTCTTTGGACGATGTGTTTTCAATTTGTCTATTGTTGTTTTGTTTTTAAATACAGCATTAGAGGAATCATAATTACTTACCGTGTTGAGGAATTTCATGATAAGGAGTAATAAATTAGTATAAATTGTAAGAATCATGCCTGCTTTTGCTATCGTATTTAATACGCCCTCTGGTGTATTGGCCTTCAAGTTCAAGATGAATATTTGTTTTTAAAATTAATCTATACATTTAGTTTAAATATTGGGCTTCTGGAAGTTCTAAAATAAATATAGGCCTAAAGCATAGAAAGTTAAAAGATTTTTCACGATACTACTGGATTATCAGTTGCTTTTCTACTGCGTATATTGCCAGGTAAAGTTCGTCATATCCACACTAGTGAGGATAAATTATATTCTCACTAGTGAGGATAAATCAGCTGATTACAACAATACAATATTGAAATAATGTCCATCTGTTTAAAACAGACGCGCATGAATGGATTAACGAGATTCCCGCTGTCCTTATCTATCTCGCGAAACCACTGCCAAGGGAACGGGCTTGGAAAAGTTAGCAGGGAAAGAAGACCCTGTTGAGTCAGCAAGAAGAAAAATAAATTTAAATAAAATAAATGTTAATAATCATATTTTATGCTGTTGTATCAAATAATTTTTTGCTGTAGTATCGTGAAAAATAGTGTTCAAAACTCGTGGGAAAATGTTCTTTTCAGATGCTCTTCAGATTTACGACTCGCATCTGAAAAATCACACTTTTCCCACTAGTTGTGAAATATACTATTATGGTATATTTGTTAAGGTCTAAACGGTTTAAATTTAGTTTAATTTTGCTTATGTGTTAGGCCTATCAATAATAAGAAGAACAAACAATCTTATTTCACTCTTAAAACTTAACATGTTAAACAACACATTTAGGTTAGGCGTAAAAACCACAGCTTCAGAGATTAAATTGTGTATATAGACAAACAATTGTGTTTTATATTAATATTTGGAAAATGTGTATATTATGTTGGGATATTAGGGTATATAGGGATAATATCCTGGTACAAATACAGTATATGAAATACAAAAATCTAAATTCATTTTGATAAATTATTCATACTATTGTAACAACTGAAACACATTATACAGCAGTATTGGAAACTGAACTTTGGATCACAAATTGAATCCAATTTCAAATAGCCAGTTACCCTAATTCCAACGTGTGAATCAAGCGTGACTACAGTTCACCTCTTGAAATAAATGAGTTATTCAGTTAGTTCGTTTAATAGCCGAACGCTGCGCCACCGTTTACATTATATTTTCAAGCGTTCCCTGTTTATAATGATTATGTTATGCAAATGTCCATTCCCCCAACAGTCCCCTTTATCCCTTTTACAAAGAGGGAACAAAACTGAATCATGAAACAATAAAATACAAATCCACTAAAATCCGTATACATTATCTTTAGACTGTTTATAGTAGAGATATACGCAATTATATTTTGAATTATTAGGTTGGTATTGTTTGGATTTATTCGCGTCAGTGATTTCACCGTTAAGGTCTTGGGCTATGTAATTGTTTGAATGGTGCCAAAATGTATTCTAATCCTAACGCATTGGTAACATCCTATTGATTAGATTATAAACTAAAACACGGGATAAAACATAAAAAGGGATAAGCTTCACCTAACTCATGATGTGTGAGTGTGTGTGTGTGTTTTAAATAAATGTTGTTTTTGAAAATTATTCTTAGAAATTTTCTGTCTTCAAGTTTGAACATTAGTATATGATAAACCGTTTGAAATTAGGAATTTCTGTTTAAAGGTTTTTCGTAGGGCGACGAAACCAAAATTTAAATACCTTGAATACGTCAGGAAATATGGGTGGTAACACCGATTCATTGTTCTTTTATTCAAAACAAAAGCGAAGTATTTTAACGAGAATAAACTACTATGACGTCGGCAAACTAACAAAACCTCGGTGTGAAAGAATAGACCAAGTTAAAACTGCGCCTAGGCTAGGTCTTATGAATGTTTCAACAGCTGTGTTATGTGTCAGAAGATTGTGAATGGTTCAATGAACAAACATAACTCTTGTTGTTCATCCATCACGGCAATCTTTTAAGCTTAGGTTATGAATGCGAGGAAGGATATGCGAGTATGTTTTTATGTACTGTTTTAATTGAAGTTCTTCCAACAAATTTCTTCTTAGTGAAAAATAAATCACACGGCTCATTCAGTCTACGCTTTGAATGTTATACCATGGGGATTATAACTGCATAATTACTAACCTAATTTATAAGCTAGTGGGATTTAGACACCCTAACTTAAACAACATCCGCAATATTGGATTTTAAAATGTTTCTCCACTGCAGCAGACCAACAACACTAACAAAAATAAATCTAGACGTCTGGTGCTGTTGGGCACACAGGGATAGATAATAGGCCTACTAATAACACAACAGATAGAGACATGAAAACATATTTCAATAAAACCAATAACATATTTGTATAATAAATTTCAAAATTTCATACTATTAGTCTCATCCAAAGCTAAATCTTACTGTGATGATGTTGAAAGCTAAGTTATAGATACACACACAATTAAGTCTAAGCCTACATAACATGCACGAAGTAGGCTTACACTAAATATTTACCGTTTAGGAATAGGCCTAATTCAGTTTATCATCAGAATCAGTTCTACAAAACTACACGCCCTTAAATACGTCGCAAC
Organism: Philaenus spumarius; assembly: GCA_018207615.1. Classification (NCBI taxonomy): domain Eukaryota; kingdom Metazoa; phylum Arthropoda; class Insecta; order Hemiptera; family Aphrophoridae; genus Philaenus; species Philaenus spumarius. Next base: position 629,511 of record JAGFPH010000001.1, read on the forward strand.
GTTATAGCCTATATTTTTAAAACATTCAGTACGGTACTTTATTAGAATAAGATTTTTAGTAGGGAACTGAGAGAAACACTATTTAATAACTTGACACCGTGAACTTTTTATTGCAAAGTTTTCAATAACAAAGTAGCTTCATAATATTGGAATTTAAAGTCAGGTTTTATACCAAAGGGTATTAGTTTTAATCTGATTGCTTTGATGAATATTCATTTTACTTTTACTGCGTTTGCATTTTATTCAACTCATTTCATCCACGTAAAACCATTTACGACAATAACGGTTATCAAGTAAGTTTTGTCACATTATGGAATCTGTATTTTATTTTAATTACAGGCAAATAACATTACATTTTTATGTTTTAGATTAGATTATGTCGTAGGGTGTTTTAAACTATAAATGTCGTGTTTTGTTCTTTTTGATGGACGCTGTTATAATATAGGCAGGAAAGCGTAAATTAGTTCTAAAATTAGTCAAGAGATATCATTACTTGTAGCTTTAATATTAACAGAAAAAAAAATAATATAGGTTTAACGTAACCAAAAAAATGCTGTAATATTTTACTTGTAACTTATCTTCAGTTTATTTATATCGAAATATATGTCAAAAGTCCTATCAAATTTGTCATAATACTATATAATGTTTTAGGAAATTATTTGTAACAATAATCTTTAAAGAAGCAGAGGAATTTAGATTTAAAAGTTGGTATTATGTATACCAATAATTAATATTGACATATCCTTCAACGTTTCTTCTCAGCTAGTTTCTATAAATTCTAGTTTAATAACTTAGTACGTCTACACAGTTACAACTTCGCTTTAAATGTATATATTCGCATCACGTCCTGATTTATAACCTCAAAGTGTTATTACACATTATTAACAATATTACTTATTGATGATGTGCATACTTTAAATGTATGATTTTATTATCATCCAAGGCTGTTCAAGTTATCTTCTGACAGTACACTGTCCAACAACAATAGAACCTAAACTGTGTCTATTGACGTTGTTAAAACAATGAAAATAGACAATAGAAGTAGATCGAGAATGTCTTTTGACTCACACGAAGAATGCTATGGAAAGAAATTACGTCAACTATCGATTACTCGTGATCGGTCTTTTATCATTCTTTGATTTCTAAGAATGAAATTGAAGGCAATCGAGGCACTTCATGAGAGTGCGTGACGTTTTATTTTGTTTGCTTTAAGTTTTTATAGACACTATCAAAGTAAATGATTAGTTTAGTTTTTACTTGGGTACAACCCATTGTCTGACAGATATTCAGAATTCAAGAGTTATATTTATTTAAGGAGAGGTTGGCTCCAGTAAGCGACTGACAAAAACTACTTATGTTGTGACGTAAAATGTACCCCTTTGTGGTGGAACAAACCACTTATATGGTAAATTGTATATGTCTTAATACAGTAATAATAACAACAATTAAAACACATCCACCCTTGTGTTTTCTGTTTTAAAACTGAGTCGAAAATGAAAAGTATGGGGTGTAAACATATGTATAACTCAGGAAATCAGTGCAATATATTGGAGGCGCCGTAGTGACCTAATTAAAATTGGTTAATTACTATATCAATTAGTACATCTGATGTTCAGATCTATCCAACCTATAATCGGACCACGCGGATGACGGATTCCGGTTTTGTTGTTAAGGAAACAGGCTAATAGTATAGTAGGTTCGGTTTCCTACGTTATTACCTAATTAAATTAACTCTACGAAGAGCTCTGGGCTCAACGGGCTGGGCGTGGCCGAAACGAAGGGAGGGGGTATATTATTATCTACGGCAAATTGTGGTGTTATCAAGCTATACATGAAATCACATCAATACATTGGTTTCGGTCTGAGCCCTTAACGTACCGTTTAATTAAACATGTCCGTAACAAATATTTTCTTTCTTCTTCTTTGAGGTTTTTTAGTTATATTAAACATTAGACGTAGCGAACCGGTGTGCATTTCAATCACACGGGTAGCCTACGTAGCTGCGGGCTCGGTCGGCGCGCGGGTTTACAACGTGTCGAGGAAAGATATTGTCATGCCAAAAAAGGAACGTTCACTTGCCGTCCGAGGAATTACTCTTGAAGAATGTTTCCGCTCGGGTCTTGTTGTTAAATGACCTTCACGGACACGATATTTAGTTTTCACAAATATGGTGATCCTGATTTCAAACCAGAAATTATCCAACAAAAAGGCAATGCAATGTAGAAACTATATTTTGTATGCTTCTTTAAATATTAATGATCCTATATAATTTGAAAACCCAGGAAGAATTAATTAAAATAATACTAGCCTATTTATTTGTTTTAGGCCTATTTTTACAATAAATTTATAAATTTGACCAGATATAAGATCGTTTTGTATTCTCCACCCCTACTAGCCACCCTAATGCTCTAGTCAATTTAAGATTATCTCTGATGAGTAATGAAGTGTTAAACTATTGCGTCTTTTTTTTAATATTGACTCAATTTGTGAAAAGACTAAGACAAATATTTTAATTTGCTTTTTTGGTCAAATTTGTGTCGTACAAAAAACAGGAATGTCTCAACCGTTTAATAAAACAGTTATCAAATACTTTGTTTTAAAGATTTGTTTAAAGGTGCTGTCTAGATTTAGGTACAGTCATTCTGTATTATGGAATTATGTATAGTCCAAATCAACGTGTTATTTTTGCATTTATTAAGGTTTAAGGATGGGTATTTGGATATGTCTCAAGGGTTATTAATAGGAAGCGTCTATCTGTAAGCGTATCAACATATCTGACACAACTAATGAATAGTACGGTAAGTCATTATTCATTATGATGGCCATGTCCTTAATTATTCATTCATCGTAGGCCATCGTTCAAATATTGATTATCCTTTGTTATTTGCTTTTTTTTTGATCCTACAGACCTTAAACCTTTATTTGCACAGGAACGAAATCGGAAATTTGTTCGAAGCAAAAGTCCCTTTCAGCCGAATCGTAAACGCCCAACTGGTGAAACTAAACTATTTATATTTATAAACTGCAATATTTATATTTTTAAACACACTATTTTGATCCTCTTTGTATCTTTCAAATTTGGTAACTGAATTTACGACAAAACCTACCAGCTCAATTCACCCGCCATCGTGTTTGTAGTTTGATGTTATTTCCGACTAAAGGATATTAAATTGGATCGAAACAATTCAAATTAATTCAATATCGGAATGTTGTACAGTGTAAACATTTATCACAATCGATTTTGATTGTAATAAGTGCCAATTGATACTAAACTGTATTTAATTGATACGGACCAACAAGTAAATGCAAAGTTTTAAATTCGTTTTACAAGAAAAATTTTAAAATTGCCTAAACATGTTTACTTACTCACTATATTTATAAAGATTAAATACTTGAAACTATTGATTTAACTCGATTGATACCTTGTAGGCCTACTGTAATTTATCTTTAGTGTATTTTACTTTTCTAAACTCAAAGTTTTGCCTTTGAAGTGCTCGTACGTATCTTCTCACTAAACATACTTCTTACAACTCCAAGACTATACTCTTCGTCTCGCGTCATTACTTCTGTTAACAATGTGCTAAGATACTTTTATTCTTGTTTATCTTGCTCACTGCATGACTCTACTGGTTTTCTTAGAAACTGTTATTTTTATTGCATTTTTGTTAAAACTGAAGATATTCTTCCTTATAGAGTTATCCGAAGCGAACGTTGTATAATTTTAAACTAACCAAATTACGTACTCATAAAATACAGTATATTATGCCTTATCAGTTAGAATTACCTTCACAATAATACGTTTCTAAGCACAAACGTATTAAAACGAAATATTACATAAAGACGCTTCTGTGGTAAAGCCTTTGTGGTGGAACAAAGCTTTTATATTAGAATCTCTTAGTCTTGACTTTACTTTTGTTACTATTATTTACAATTTTGGTTTCTCTCCTCTCTGTCTTTTCATTTTACTTTCATTTTGCAACAGTTTCAATTAAATTTTTGTTTTTATTCATTTATGAACTCATATCTATATTCTTAATGATTCTATTTTTCAATTATATGTAGTCTTTAACGAGCGGAATACACAAGCTTCGCTATTTGGCCAAGAAAAAGGAAACATACGTAATATATGTCATTTTAATTTTACTCTTACAAAAAGAAGTGTTTAAAAGAGAAAATAATTTGTTGTACAAATTTTAAAATATTACAAAAACTGTCTACTGAAAGTAATTTTTTGGTTTAAAAGCGTAATCGACTGCTAAGAATACACCGGGAAAGTTTGGATCGTGTGAACACTCGCTTGTTTCTAGCCGAATCCGTCAAAGTACAAATGTTGTATATTTTCCTTCAAATGTCTGTGACAAGGTTTACGGAATCTAAGTTTTGGCACATAAGTCTCTAGTATTCAGGGTCACAGAATCTAATGTACAAGTCTAACAGTTCAATAGGTCTAACAGTTTAAATTGCATCCTCCTTTTGGAGTTCCCATAAGTCTTATTAAAAAGATGATTATAACTCAATATGACAAAAACTTCAAATTTCCAAAGAAGATTCACAACCAGTTCGGAACTGATATTACTGTGGTGAATACAATTTTGTATCCATGCAGTTGAACAATAATTATTTTAAATTTTAATACGTGCATATTTAGTAACAATAAAGCAGGAAAAGCTTTTACTCAAAATTCTTTTAGGCCCTATATATCTATAGGCTATATGCCTTAACTCTGTTAATCTAAATACATTAACCCATCCTTCTCACACAGCTCGTAAATTGAATAACGCATTCCGCCATTTTGTCATTCTGTTTATCTACATTTAAACGTATAATTACCGGTCCGACCTCCATCGAACGATCGCTTCTCCAAGTCGAAATGCATAAACAATAATCGAGAGTAATGTAAATTAATAACCGAACGTGCAAAGTACAGCCTAAGTAATCGATATGCTAGTGTAATTGTTATGATTATTATAAAGGGAATTGAAATGATCTCACGTAATGTAATTAAATATAAAGCACATCGCATCGGAACCTAGTGCGCCTGCGCCTACAATCTAAATGGCCAATCTGAGTATTTATGGGCACGCTGTCCCAAGCTGGGGCTATCGGTTATGCACTATTATTAGTACTTAATTTATACCGCTAGAGGCCGCATAACAAAGGCTTTGTAACTCAATGGCTATCGGTACGTCCCAATTTACAATGATTCTGTTCGTGTCCTGCCTCTGTTGGTACGAGTCGAACGGTTTAAAATGCAAATATGGATCGTTATAAGGTTGAAAGAAAAACTATGCAGTTAATTTGTATACCGTAAAAGAGAGAAATTATTCAAACGAGTAAAAACAATTCTGATAATCTCTGAGATGCGAAAGAGGGGAATGACCGTCAATAATTGTGATTGAGATAATTCATAATTACAACTAATTAGCTAGAGATCGAATACACATTCTATATATATATTATAATTTTTACTAACCACTGAAATACTGTAATATGATCTAAGGAAAATGCTTCCTGTCACTATTATTCAAATTGGTTTGATCTTTGACTTTCTCTACAATTCGCCCCATTTGCTTTTGTCGCTGGACTTTTCCTACCGTTCTTAGACCACTTCCGCCATATTATGTAGGCCTACCCAACGCCTTCTTGAACTTCTTCTCATCTGAAAACCGCATTTCTTAACAGCAATCTTATCGATTCACGGAAAAGATTCTATCATCATGGTTGAAGTCATACTTCTAGCTTTAAAAATCGAATTTTAATGCAAAATCATCCGATTTTATCAATTCTAAAAAATGTAAGTTACTAACAATATTGAAAGTGCCGACACCTTATAAATTGCACACATATTATATATTTAGATTGCAATACGTAATGCGATACTGTTTGAATTTATTAATAGTTGAAATTAATAACCGCAGAAGTAACTGGTGTTTCCTAAAAGCTAAATATCACAGTTTACTTATAAAATCCAGAATAATTTAGTTCTTAAATTATAGAAACACAGTTAAGTTTATACAAAATAAAGGCTTTACAAAGCTTAGATTCCAATTTTCGTTTACACAAATCTCCATTGCTACCTCTAAACAATTAGTTTAGACTTTATTTTCAGTTTGTGTACGGATTCGTTTTACAAAAATAAATAGACATTGCACGTCGTCACTGCGCCACTAATTACTTTGTGCGATTTCGTCCTTGTCAACAAAAAGCGATAGTATGTGCGTGATTCAGTTCCAACATAATCACAATAACAAGCTATGGTGTTCTTTTATCAACGTCGAAATTGTGTACTCTTACATTCACTGAGTCATAACGAATATATAACATGAAGAGAGATACACGAATACAGTATAATTACACCGGACAAAGTATCTGTGATCAGTTTGTATCTCAGACTTATCTAATATTTTAGTTCATAATTACATCATTGTGTTATAAAATCTAGTGACCGTTACACGTTGTAACAAAATACATAACAAAGAAAAGGTTCTAAACGAAGTGGTGTGCAATAACTGAAAGAAATAACCTCTGAAACGTAGAATACACAACACACGCAGTTCCTTTCTATCCGTTCTCTTTTTTACCTCTTTTGAAACTATCGTTTCACTTTGCCATGAAACATTGTGAAAAACAACGTATTATAGTCAATATGCTAAACAAATTATCTAAAAAATGCCTAACAATAACCCCTGAAAGAATAAATTAACATTGGTGAGGAGTACCAGTAAAAGGAGGTGACTGCTTCCAAACACAGTAGGCCTTATAGAACTAGCACGGAAGTCAAACATATCTGTCACATTTTTCCAAAACTATGTTAAGAATATAAGTAACTCTAACACCATTGGTTTAAAACAAACTTAACTGCAGTACTTTTGGAAATAGAGATGGAAGGGGTTTTAGCAATTCCGAAATTCTGTCACTTAAAACCCCACTCTGTAACGTAAAGTTCTGGCAGATAGACGGAAGGGCAAACGTATAAAGGTACTTAAAACTTTAAATGGACATTTTTATTTTTTAAATTTACTCGATAAAAAAAAACGAAAAGTTATCAATACCAGTAACGAGTATTTAAAATTGATTAATTAATAAAATTCCATCCTGGACAACAATTTTATAGTACCAACAATGTTTAGGCCCAATGGACGATTCAAAAATCAGAAAGTAAAACAACTGATTAACAGGAAAAATCGTAAAATAGGCCAATATTTTTAACAATATTTTACAGTTGCATTTGGTCCTTCCGTTTAGTGAAGTTAATCGTCCAACAATAATTGAAAAACACAGTTCACGTTGAAGAGAAATAATCTTTATGTTTTATACAAACCGGCAAATGCCATTGTTGCTAATACCATTGCCGGGATATAGCCTATATTCGCTTGACGCAGCCATTCATTTCATTCTGATTGATGAGCCGGCTGTAAAAACTCCCGACTGACAACAAAATGTCCTCATTTATTATAAACGTTTTCAAAACGTAATTGTGTTTTCCTCAACCTTGAAACAACAAATACCTATTCAATTTGATATACAAAAGCAGTAAAGAGTTGCTGTGAAGCCTATTTCTAGGTTCCACATACATTTGAGTTGTAATTCAAAATCAGGTGTCGAAAGCTAATCATACGACACCGAGGTTATTTTATTGCTTCGTTAGTTACAATCGAAGCAGTCTCACATTACAGTATATAACTTTTGTTTTTTATTAAAGATAATATCTTTTATAATCCAATTTATTTTATATAATATATTTATATAAACATAAATTAAGTCAAACTGGATTGAGAAAAATATGTTTTATTATTATTTCTTATTACATTAAAAAAACTAGATCCATTTATTAGAAATAACAAAAAATGTGAAGTTTTTTGTTAACCTGTAAAATTTCATGTTTGTAAGATACGTGGTATTAGAGTTAGACCATCGATATAGTTTTGCATCACCTGTTTCTATAGTTTTTATGTCGTTGGAAAGAGCTTTTTGAGTAGGACTATATTCCAAAATCATTCCCAATGAGCAGATTTTCTCAATGAAAACGCAAATTTATTCAAATCAGTCAAGTAAAACTATTTTACATACAGGTGTTACAAAAACATATAACTTTCGTAAAGTTATTTACTGTACACACAATTGTATCAGCTGTAATTGCAACAAATAGATAACAGAAAATATTTTGATAGATTTTGAAGGCTGATTCATCTAAAATAAAATATTTGTATGTTTAAGAAATAAATTGTTAGTCATTCATTTTAAGGTTAGCCTAGATCAGAAAGACATTTTCTAAAAGTGGTTTTAAAATCAAACTTTATCTTGACAAAAATACTATTCATAGTAGAAGTAATAATCATCGTAAAAAAACAGGGCGCATCCCTTGTAACTGTGAGAGAAGAGCGTGTAATATGAATATGTTCATTATATTTTCTAAATTAATTTTGAAATACGTTTTCCAACAGTATTTATTAGCATATTAGTTAAACATTTAATGTATACGGGTAAAATAATTGCATTTAGTTCAATAAAATACGAACAGTAATTAAAATAATTAAATCCCACCCAACCATAACAAAGTTTTTGTCGACTACAATTAATTATGTTACAGTGACTTTTCCATTATTGATAAATTCATAATTAATTCATTCGGCTAATGCAACATCTATAATTTACAATTACGAACAATATATTTTAGTAACATCACGATACGGTTTAGTGATTTATAACTTACATTAATAATGTTTGTTTTTAAACACACTTGTCACGAAATTTAGAGCTGTAATTTTAATAACTGCGTTTTACACGCAATGTGGCTTTCCCCTGGCGGTAGATAACAGCTTTCGAGCGAAAATCATCACGGCATGATTTTGTAATTGGCAGTAAGGCATTACTAGAAATATTACCAATGAACATACACACGCGTAGACGCATATTATTGATGTATCATATTATAAGGGTCAATAAGTTATGTTGACATCGGTTGCGGTGGTGAAATTTATTCCCACAAGTTGGTATAGTTGTCTTCATTAGTCCAACTGGCATAAAGTAAAGTGACGAAAAGAAATAGAGTATATGTTTCCTGTAAAAAGGAAAAATATTTTGAAATAATTGTGCTAACATTTTATTGCTGTCGTTAAAATGGAATTTGAACAAATAATATATACATTGTTGCTCAGTTATAGGGCTGCGGCAATTTAATAGGCTGTGGTTTGGGCAATCGTATGTTCGAATTCAGCTACTGACTTAGTCTTATGTGTGTTATTGATAGTAATTCATAAAAATTTTAACGAAATATACTAGAGTTTCTTAAATTAGGTCAAAGCGGGTTATTAAATGATGCCTTAAATGTACATTTATACCAGTGGTTTTGGTTGGTTTTTAGAGGCTTCGTTTAATTAAAACGATTTGAAATGTTTTGAATCAATTATTCATGCAGACCAAAATAAGTTGTATGCAAGGCCAAACGATTCCCGAGTATGGAAATTGACGAACAATTAATTCTGCCAACCCAACCTTTCCTTAAGGGGGCGCTTCCCTGCCCGCCAATTGAATCTTATTCCCATAAGAGCAATGCTACAGAATAAGTCATTTTTTCCGTTAATTCGTGGAATAAATTTGAAAATTTGGTTTCATTTTGAAGTACTGTCATATGCGGATGTTGATTGCCGAATACATTTTCAGAAACCGTTTTATTGTTTTCATAAACGTATGATATAAATAGTAAAAAATAGTAAACTTTTTAAATTTTTTTACTCAGTTGCAAAAAGAGATATTGCAAAAATCCTTAGCAATCAACACCCACAATCTATTTTACTTTAAGAAAAAAAATACAGTTTTCGTTTTTTAACAAAAACAGCACAAAAATATGCTTAATAGTGAAGGTATGTTTTAGTTATTTAACATTGAAATTGGTACCCAATATTGTAGTTTTGAATGTGGAGAGCCGAGCCTTAAGTATAAGAACTGCGGTTGTATAAGACATATTATGCAGAAGACAAAGGGTGAGCCTACATTGTTATTTATTATAGACTTAACAATTTCTACAACCCTCCCTACTGTCAGTTCCAACCCCTTCAACTTCACTGCCCGCACGGCACACCCCCATTGGACGTCGCATTCACGTCTTATCTCTAATGTACGCCTGTTTAAATACACAAAACAATACAGTACTTACAATGCCTTTAGCTTCCTTTTGTAAGTCTAATCGCCTTTAGGTTTTTGTTACGAATTAACGAGAAAACTTACTCATAAAGTAAAAACTCAAAAAAGACAACTCTGCTCCGATAGATAGTGCAAGTTTTCTCATTGGAATTTAACATGAAGAATCGATCCAATATGGCGGAGATGCAACAGACCCATAAGTCGATTTGTTTTGTTTTTCTCGATGTAACTTACGAAATTCAAATGTATGATAACAGTATAGAAAAACAAAATGAAATCCTATATATAATTTATCTTTGCTACACTAGAGACTGTATAATCCTCGACTATTGCAGTAACATGTATAATGATATATTACTTGTATAATACTTTGAGCACGGCATTACACAATGATTTATTTTATAATCTAACTATTTATTTCGTACGATTACATTTCATTTAAGCTGGATTTAAGCCGACTGGTTTACAGTTGTACTTTAGTAATACACGGTTACGTAGAATGATAATGTTAAATGTTTGATAAACACTAAATATTATTAAATGAGAAACATAGTTCCATGCATATTTTAAAGATTAAATAAGTTTGCCAGTCATTGTTTGGAAGTGTATAAATATGTTGTTAATTTATTTTATTTAAAATGTATTTTAACTAACAAATATTTAAATAACAATTCCACCAAGTTACTTTTAAAATACAGTATTATCATATATTCTCCTTTAGGCTTAGTTTCTTTCGTTAATATATGGCATATATGGGTTTCTCTTTATGATTGATTATGTGTTTAATTGTTCCAGGTACTATGTGGTTGCAGGCCGAAACTCTTGAAGCGAGCCTTTCACTATACTATAGTGAGTTACTAAGATATTATATTTATAAATAATAAGAGTTCAAATATTTTTTCTAGGGACTAAAACAGGTATAAACAATTGATAATAGGGAGCGCCGTTTTTAATTGGTAAAGCTGTGGTCTTCGGGCATAGCTTCGAATCCATTTGTTGACGTTGGCTTTCCTTATTTTATTCCAGTCCGACTCCTATATCACTCATAAGGGCTCAAATTAAGGACGTTAAAAATAAACTGAACTGCGAGTTTAACTCACACGCTGTGGATCGCGTACCGATCAGTTCTAAATCTGTTTAAAAATACTTAGTATGTACAACTGTGTATCATATAGGCTACACAATACACTGAAATAGCAATCTATCCAATAAACAAAAAATGTACTTTGTTGGAGGGGGAAAGAAGAAACAGCTCCCAAACACAGTATTTACAGCGCTAACACGAAACAAATTTGTGTTCATCACTTTTTCTCAAAAAGTTTAATCCATTTTAGTTTTGTTTTAAGTTTATAAGTAAGCCTACCTATAACACTGCAGTGTAGACCTGCTTTAGGAAATAGAGTAGATGGGTTTTCTGCAACAATATGTTAAACTTACATAAATCAAAACTCATTAAACTGATGGTTAGTATCCTTTCATTTAACGTTATGTGGTCACTCACTGGCATATCAAATACTCAGCCTAAACCAAAAGTTCCTCGAGAATGCAGATTTTAACACAAGTTGACTGGAGACGGACATACACAGATATGATTCTACAAGGGTTCAGTTTTCGGATCCTGAAAAAATAATTTTCGGAATAAAAATCGTTGTATGTTAAATACTATATTGTATTTTAACGGGCTATAAAGACATTGAAAATTGCCCACAATATAAAGGAGATATTGCTCTGTTTATATGTTCAGATAGATCATTAAAATATCCCACTAAAGATTTGATTTTGCCCAGAATGAATGTACGGGAATCAAATTTAAATACATCTGTATATGCGTCGACAACTTCCGGTTTCATTACAGGTGATTTAGCCTATACTAAAAACGTTTCATGTTGCTAACAACATTAATTACCGGAAATAGTTGTATTGCTGACTGTTATTTGAATAATTCTACTTGGACACTGTAGGCCTATAACGAGTACCTCGATTTTAAATTAATTATTAAAACTAATACCATAGATTCCTCGTGTTGAAAGCATATATTTCACTAAGCATCAATTGTTTCGCTAATTAATTTCCGTATCTAAATTAAACAGATTAATATTATAACTGCAAAACTCCATGCTGTACTGCTATCTGCATTATAAGTACGCAGCTAAAGTTTGCGCGACTTTGCTGGTCTAAGAGAGTCGTGTGTTTAAATTTTCGTTAGTTCGATCAAAAAGACTGTTGTATAACTAAATTTATTGAGTTCAAATTTGATTGATTTCTATTAAGATTTAAAATTTTAGTATTGAATATATATACGATAGTTAAATTTAATTCAGATTCTTTTAGGCCTGGCCGTTTAGATTTTAGTCAAAATCTATTTTCTCATGTATATGGATAAATTCCAGTTCTCACAAACAATATTTTATTGTTAATTTTGAGGATTTCAAAGTTAGTTACCTAAAAAATAATTTTTTATGATACTGTCTTTAGGGTGTCATATGTAAAGGTCTATTTAAGGATATCAAAATTATGTTTTAAGAATTTTATTTCTAATTTGTTCTCGAAAAAAATTGCTAAACAACCATTCGCCTCTTTATTTCTGAAAGAGGTACTCTTAAACTTTGAAACATCATTTTGTTAAAAACTGTTGAAGTGATTGCCGTGCACTGCTCTAAACATTATAAAGTTTGTATAGACAAAGGTTACACACTATAAGCCAGCTGCGAGTCTTTACCAAGCAGTGTAGCTATTATGTACAGGAAATCTAAGTAACTCTTGACCGCTGAAGTTACCACATATCCACGGAGATAGAAATGAACAGGTTAGAAACTGTTGAAGTGATTGCCGTGCACTGCTCTAAACATTATAAAGTTTGTACAGACAAAGGTTACACACTATAAGCCAGCTGCGAGTCTTTACCAAGCAGTGTAGCTATTATGTACAGGAAATCTAAGTAACTCTTGACCGCTGAAGTTACCACATATCCACGGAGATAGAAATGAACAGGTTAGAAACCGCATTAAAATAGGCATTGATGTCTGAGAACAAAACCGCGTTTGACTGAGGTTGACTAACATCATTACAATTACAATGAGAGGTTTACATAATGATTTGTAAGCTTTATAATGGACTTGTAGTTTGTAGACATTTCGTAAATATGAATGGTGTAACGTTATTTAAACTATTGTGTTGGAATTGATTTTTTTTTAAGTATCTTAGAGGATTATGAAACTTTTAGAACTACCTGGTAGTTTTTTATCGTGTACTTATTTTTTAAACAAATTGTATTTATTGTTGAAATTAATATTTTTATAGCTGTTATGTTCTCTTTAAAATTATAATAGTTTAGTAAAAAATATACGAGATTAAATGCACTGTTGCACATCTGTCATCGTTATCTTCTTTATTTCCGCGTGTTATGTACTTACAACAATGACCTTTTTTTAAATGTCAGCAAAAAATGCGACTAATGACAAAAACATCTGGATTATGTAAAGCGTTTAGACTATAATGTGAACATTATAAACAAAGAAATATTAGTTTTTGATTTAGTGTAATTTAAGCTCAAAGACTGAAAAAGAGCAAAATTAAGATAAGTATCAACTCAAACTTCAACATCTTTGACCTCAACAACTCAAACGATAAACTAATTTGTTTGTTACAAAGTCGAATCTTAAATATTCTTAAATAGTTGTAATCAATTTCGCGTACATCTGGCGTCGGCATAGATAAATGGTCTCTTCCAAGCTTGCAATTTGTTTTAATTTTACTAATGAACTTTTGCAAAAGTCTCATGCAACGAAGCATCTTTTTATTCTAAGAGGGGAGGTCTTAACTAATGCTATAGAAGGGACGGTATGAAATTTAAAACAAAAAGTAACGTTGGATAAAATCTCTGAAGATAATTGATGATTAGTGTCTACTGTCAAGAACATAATGGAAACGATTTAATAAGCACGATAGGGGTGATAGCAGTACATTGCACGACGTGGCAACACTGGCGACGCATTTTGTAATCATTTGAATACGTGCAAGTTGACGTTCATTGTAATGTACCTAGGTTAGTCCTACTATTTTTAGTTGTTTGTTCAAAATAAATTGTTTTAAAATTATATCGTTTTGAATCAATCTAAAACATTACTGAAGTTGAATTTTATAATAATGTATGTAAAATATTATATTCAATAAGTTGGTTTTTTTTAATAAAGTGTAAAATTGAAATATTTGATGTTAAATTGCCTTGTTGATAGGGCAAATAGGCTTAAAGATCAGACCGATAGTGTATCGCATTGGTTCATTATCAAGCATTATAACAATATAACTGAAGAGCAAATGATTTAATAAGATTTCAAAACTCGGTTTGTTGATATAGTGTCAATTGTGTGTTATTGTTTGTGAAGAATATGCTTGTGGAACACATTTATGACGGAACATTTTCTGGCTCTCATGGGTTGGAGCACAGATAAAAGAAACTATTATTTTATCTGTGGTTGGAGGGAGTAAATCGTTAATTTCAAACCGGACCTGTAGCCTCGTGATACTTAATTTTATAGATCTTGGTAAGCCAAACAGTGTAAAGAAAATTATTTTTGGTTGTTGGTTAGACTGGTACAAAAAAAATGTCTTCACTACAAAGAATATTCCAGAATATAGTGTGTAGCCTAACATCTGAACTAAAAGGAAAGGGATGCTAGTTTCTTTAAACACACTGTATAGGCTACATATATAAATAATAATTTCAACGCAGAGTGTAGAGTGTTTATTAAAAAACATCTGAAGTAAAATCTACTTTTAAAGAATGGTTAATTGTTATTGAGTTGGCTTTACAATCTCTGCTTATGAAAAATGTATATGTTAAACTAGGTACAGCACAGGTAGGCTACCCTGTTTCTATTTGCGGTCTGTTATCTTGGAACTTATTTACAAACTCGTTTCCTTTCTTTGAAAATATTTAGTACAGATTTATAATCGCAAAACAAACTATAAATTAAAATGGAATAAAACAGACTTTAAATACACGGACACTATTTCCATCCTCCATCGAACGAACTATAGACTACCCTGTGTCCTGCTGTCTCGAGGGCATCTTGAAATTGTTATTGCAGCTCTTGAGTACTGACGTCATACTCCTGATGAGCCCCCTCCCCCATTCTCCCTTCACAAACGACAAGTACTTTTAAAAGCTGTTTCTAGAAATGTTAACAGAGATAATTTGTACAGAACAACGAGTTTTTCATACAATCTACTACACTTTTCATTTTGTTAAGATATTGTTTGAATTCGCCGTTGTTTATTGTTTTAATTCTAAGGAAATACATTTACATTAATAAAAAGTTGGCGTTACTTTGGCAAAAACAAACGCTGTCAACTTTGTTGAACAAACAAACGTTCCTTGAATAAACTGCCGAGTTTCCACAGTTCGTATGTTTTGACGTGTTTTATTACATAAATCTGAACTTTAAATTAACCACTATATATTGAAATGTTTCAGAAGTGTTTTTAGTGAATGCAATGTTAACACATTAAACATTCACGTTGGGTACACTGAAATATTCATTTTGTTGTTTAAATTCAAAAATAACATTGTTAGAACAGTATAATTCGTTGCCCTAATTAAGGTAAAAGTTCACAATTTTATAAGTATTATTATAATTTACAATTTGTTTTAGCGTTAGTAAGCTCTGGGTTCTTATACCAGGACGAAAAGCAGGATATTTGTTTATAAGCAGAATACGTAACATTATTTTAAGTTGAATTACTTGAAAACAAAAGAGCGTCGTAACGAATTTATTTTACACATTTTATACATATCAGTTTTCAGTAATATTTTCTGATTTGTACACATGTCACAAGTTTTAAATATGTTCGAGCTTATTTTACTCGAGCGTTATGAAACACCGTTAACGGCTTAAGGGCGATTTTGTACTGCTTTTTCCTCAGACGTTTGTGCACATTTTATAGGTAAACAGTGTAACCAAACAAAACAGGCTCCACTAATTAGTTATACGGAGGAGAACTTGGTAACTTATCACTTATTTTTTAAATATAATAACAAACCAAATATGGTTTAATACTTTAATTTATTTTCGTATAAAGTTTAATGAACCGACACGACATACAGAATAAACGGTCCGTCTTGAAACGGCCTTGTAAAAGAAGTGCAATTCATCAATGTAATGGGTAGGCAGTTCTGAAGCCCATATAAAGGTCGCAAAACAATAGACAGAATCTCGCCAAGAATGAATAAACCGCTCACATAACAAACTGCTGTCCAGGCAACTTGGTATTCAAATGTACGGACTGAGTTTAACCCAGTTAGCGTGGAAAACACTTCATTTGGTAGTGTGCAGTTCGCTGAGGAATTCTGATTCTAGATTAATGTGAGAAATTACTAAGAGTTTCCAAAACATTGTTGTGAATTTAACCTCAAAATGGTTTGTTTAAGAACATTTGCGAGTCAAAGATAGTAAAATAATTGAGAATATATACTAATGATTAGTTGTTAATATAACTTCAACATGATTTTTTAGAAGATCATTAGCGAAATGAAAGGTTGTAGAGTAATTTAACAAGACATTCTTACGAATATATAGCCTCAAAATGTTTAATTGAAAGACATTTTACAGTTATAATTTATTACGTGATATATTTTTCTTTCTTTTTAATTATAATATTTATTATTTTTATTACTAATTACTAAAGTATAAATATAAATTCTCAAATTTATCGTTCCATCAGTGGGTATATTAAATTAATCAAAGAAAAAACACTCATATGTCAGAAAAAAGACTTGTTTATTTTTAAGAATATTGTAGTTATATCCAATAATATAGGTTTAATAAGTCAATATAATTGTCTAAAAATGAAATCTATCTATTCCAGTCACATTTCAGTGAACCGGATATTGAATCTGAGATAAAAAATGGAAGTCTATAAAACTTGTATTTTTATGGAGGTCTATTAGGCGGAAACAGAAAACTTAAGTGAATTCTTTTGAAAATATTTTTTACAATCATGTAGTAGACCTACCACTGCCCTAAAGTTTTACGATTTCCTCCGTTTGACTTTTCCTATTATTTTAATTTGATACGTTTTTAAATAGGCCTATTCATACTGTCTAAAATTCAGTCTTAACACCACGCTATGAACGAATTGAAAATACCAAGTAGTATTCTCATAAATCACAGTTCTAACACGTTTTACTATGTTCATAACTTTCCTAGGAGTTTTACGATCAATATTTCATTTAAAGTATTTATACCCGGATTTACATCCTACATTTTTTCAAGTAAAACTATTCATAACGTTTTCATAAATTTAAGCATTTCTGTAACTCTCGGAGCAATCACGAGTCGTAGCTATTGCAATTTGGTGCCTCTACGGGTGTCCTTTGTCGCAGACTTTCGCAACTAAGCCTTCTTAGATTAAATTAAGGAGTTTTCGTGCCGACATTAATTAAAACGAAACTTTTATGCTTTCCCTTAATAACGTGTAATAAAAGCGGCTCCTCGCAGCGTGCACAGCGCCATTGCCGACGCATAATAGTACCGTAGTTTAAATTACGCTTTGTACTGTTTTAATATCGCATCTTTATAATGTCTTCCCACTGCAAAGACGTAGAGTAGCTACAGTTGGGAATCAAATACGTGTTTCATTTCTGCATTTTGTGTTAGTGTTCCCATTGTTTGTTTGTACAACTGCCATTTTATAACTTTTTGCCAAAACAACATTGCTAAACACGGCTGTATTTCATTATAAATAAAAGTGGTAAACAATATAAACAACAATCGTAAATAAAAAAGGGAAATAACAAATAATCCATTCTTAACAAGATGGAAATTTATTTACATTTCAATTGTCCGCCACTTTTGTGAATAGCATTGTAGCATACATTTGATAAACAATTTTATAAAAAGTATTTTAAAATTCTTTTCATAATACTTTGTCTCTTATAAGCCATGCTTAATATATTCTTCCATCAATCCTGACTATCTCTGGCAGTTTCGTATAAACTTCATCTTCAAAAACTATGTAAGAAAATTTTAAATATTGAGGTCATGCAAAAGCATTATTAAAAGCACAGGTACAAGATATTCTACACAGATGTATTACTGCAATGAGTCAATAATAAGGTCCAGGATGCCAGGTTGAACGTTTCACTTCACTCTTGACGTTTGATTTGGCAACATTTCTCAGTTGTAGAAAATACTTATACAACTGCGACTCAGTTGTAGTCGCACTTATTGTAGTGTTGTCAGTTAAAATGGCGGATTTTGGTGTTCACGCATTTTAACATGAAAGTGGTGATTCTGGGTATTTGATCGTTTCTTTGTGATTTACTAAAATTGCTTAGGAGTTATGTGTATTAGTTAACTGTGCACTGCTAGTATTTTCAAACCCCATTCTCTGTTGAATTATGAGCACAGAAAGTGTTATCACGAACGGTCTTCTATCAAGTTCGAAGTCAAGATGCAATGATATTTTTATTCTAAACAGTTATCTTTCAAGAACGTAGTTACGTGCTGATGCCGAGTGTCACGTAAATAAAACTTTAACATAATTCTAAATAACATCAGATATTAACAAATCTTTTAGTTTAAACGCGATTAGTAATCAGGTAAACACAGACCCTGATCCTAACAAGGATAGCAGACCACTTTCTAATTGTTTTCACTCAATTAAATTCACAGATTGAATAGTCCTCTAGGCTATAACGAGACTTCCATTGTATCTAACTAGTCTTTGTTGTATATTATGCGGAGGGTGTGCAATACAGCGACAAAACATTCCTCTGTATAGTCTTCTGCGATCTTACAAATCTCAAATTGAATTTTCAAGATACACTTTTCTAAGGGAATGTGTTTATGCACATTTCAATTATGTCTTGTATGAACGAAAATTAATTTTACGTTATTAATATTACTGTACTTGAAGGTGATTGCTTGTAAACAAGACAAAAAACATGAAACAAGCACATTCTTTTGTGTTATGAATTTTCTGTTGAATAATTTGAAGTAAGAACTCATCGTAATGACATTTATTTGTTATATACGGATTATTTATTGGAGTTTATATAAATTTACTGTATACACACATTAAAAATAAGACCGTCATTTGCAAGATCTAAGTGTAACCTATACAACCTGTTTTCCAACTAATAATTTTGTCGATAATAACTTCAATTATATTTATTTGAGTGGAATTTCATTCATTAAGGTATGCTAAATTAAACCTATTTACAATCTTATTTAATTTCATTGTTGTTTGGAGTACACTTCGAAATTCTAACTGTGAATAAAATACTGTATGTCTGTCAACGGTCGCAAACTATTACGTATCATATTGTTAGATAGCAAGATCTGCCGGTTCGATTGCCGCGGAAACTAAATTGTATTCAGGTCATGATGAAAAGTAGATTTTTCGTTAAAAAATATTATTCAAAATCAGAGTTCTTTATGTCTAGATAACACCGCTGACCAGACCAGCTTCTAAATGATTCTATTTCAGCTCGACGCGTAGGCCTATACATACGTTTACAAGGTGAAGGCCGGTTAGGTTCCTAAACGAAGCGTATTTCTTTTAGCCTTAGATCTTGCCAGATTTCTTTAGACTTGATTAAATCTGAACGGACGTTAACGGCGGGTGACGGCAACAGGATTATGTTAATGTTTACGGCCTTATCTCTAGTTAGAGTGGAGGGATAAGTATAATGTTTCACGTCCAAAGTGCGTTTCCGCATCACTGAATTCGCCGTATGTTGTTGGAAAGGATTACTTATTTTATTTAGCATCAGTCCATTAGTACAAATAATGCTGACAATTATAGTATCAATATTGTCGATCCGGTAGCTCAGTATTGGCTTACATACCCAACAAATTAATATCGCAGTTAAATGATTCCATAAAATCTAAGAATTATGTAACGGTTGTTGAACAAATCATACATTTTGGTCTCTATATGAAAATGTATTCTACCTACTCCTCCAAATAGACAAGTTAAGGAAAGTAACTCTCATGGAACGCGAAATACAACTCGTTTCTGCGGTCGAGTTTAGTATCGGTGTTGCCTTTTAAAACCAAATAATACTCATATTAGTTTGACGCCTCAGTTAGTTGTTTTCCGAACAATCACTCCCTCACAGGTATTAGTTTTACAACTATCTGAACATAGCAAAAGAAATAATTTTTTTTTTTATAAATCCGCAAAATTGGAGACAGTATGAATTTAATAGGTGAGATGTTAAGTAAGGACGTTTTTTACGTAGAGATCCTGTGTCATTAACTTTAAAATGTATTTTAATTTTAGAGCATCGTATTGTTCCTAATGCATTTCCGATAACGACAATGTAATTAAGCTGATCGTTATCAGAATTCAAAGTCAAACAAGGTGTTTTCCACTTTCTCTTTGAATGCGTTTAAGTTAAGTACAACTTACAAAGTTGTTTGCAATTACTGTACCTCGATGTAATACGTGTAATTTATTTTATGTTTTAAGGGGGGGGGGTGTTTAGAATTAAAGTAGAACGCGTATATGTGACGAGGCTACGTCGCGTGCAACAGACTCACTAATTGCAAGAGGAAGTTAAGCCTTTTGTTTCCAGGCAATTAGCATTAACAAAATAAAAGAGAGGAAGTGAATGTTTCTAATGGGTTTCAACATAGATCTGGGGAACAATACGGGAGGACTACTCCCTCTACTGGACTAGGGACGTTACACCCTTGTCCCGCCTCTTCATACAGGAGGATAAATCTAAAGTAAATCTAAATACTACTGGGAGGAGATAACGAAAATGGTATTAGTAACGAGTCATTACTTATGTTGTCCTGGAAATAATCTCTGGTTTGGGGATGTAAATTGCATACGATTGTCATACTAACTAGCGGTACCAGTGTTCACTTCACCCTCACAAGCAATTTTTAAGTGTAACGATTTAACGTTTTATGCTACTGATGTTTAAGTTTATCAAATCATCAAAATCCTTTAAATCTACAGACCGCTCTTTTAAGTAATATTGTTTTTGGCCACGCCTAACCTAAAAAATTATAAAATCTTCTCAAATGTTATTCTGTTTTGCTGTACTACTGGTTGCTATGGTAATACAATACAGTAGCTATAAATTGGCTTATGCAAATCCTAAATAAACAACTTTGATAGAATACCTCTATGTTGTACACTATTTCATATTGTACTAAACATGTTTAAATACAAACAATTTCAATTACGTAATTTGCTTTCCTCGTGAAATGGAGCTCTTAACTCAATAATAATAATATAGATAACTTTAAAATACGTTATATAATCGTCCGTTATTATATATGTTTGGAGTTACATTTGAAATCTGCAATATAAGTTTGATTAGGCTAGTATATTTTAAACGAATTGCTGATAACAGTACATGTTTTCATAATTTGTTTAACCCTGCAAACAATAAATAATATTTAAATTACACCCTCCGAACCTCCCCCGACGCGACGTCACACACAGCTAATAAAGCATCTATAATCCAAACTACAAACTGCCATCCACATTTTACTACACTAAGCTTCGTATATCAATTACATTTGTTACTGTTATTGCCAATATACTTGTAAGACTCGAACAATTTATTTTTACTGCTTTGGCGTTTATAGTATCGATTGAAGCTTTACATTGGCTCGATGAAAGCTACGTTAAATAGTTAAAAGGGTTGTTTATAACTTTAGAATCTCAATTTGAATTTCAAGATAAACTGTTTTGTGATTAAGAAAGTACATTTTTAATAGTATAATATAAAGGGGCATTTTTGTTGAAAGCATACGCGTCTTATTAACTCAAATAGTTTACACTATTTATTCCAGTTAATCATCCGTGTAGAATATATTTTATCTGTGAGTCTAATCTTCTAGCTGTGAGGTCTTTATTATTATTATTTAAGTTAAGGTTTAAACATAAGCTATGCTCTAGGATAAACTGAAAGAAGCTAAACAAAAATATTCATCAGTATCTTATACTTTAAAAGGATGCCTGTATAAATTATAGACTAATGCCAAGTTCATCGAAAAACAAATGTGAAATAGATAAGATTTTCATGTTTGCTTCCGCCAACAAATATTCTTTTGTTGTTAAGTATGCATCTACCGAATTCATGATACATTGTTATTTTCTTTAACTAAATAGACCTAAAGATATAAAATGAATTACAATAAAAACAAATATTAAATTATTGGTAGAACTGAATAAACAACAGAATGTTAAATTTATTACAATCTATTTGTATATTGTACATTACAAGTTATACAAACATTACGATATTAAACAAGATTATTCAGACATTAAGATGACAATCTATAGAAAAGTTTAAAATTTATAATTACAAAACACTATTAAATATTCAATTTATTTAAAAGCATGTTATGCAAAACACATTAATTTGAGCTTTCTCCAATTACTGTTTCTTCTAGTATCCAATTATAACGTGTTGGGCAATCCGACGTCACTAATTGAAATTCTTGGTTGACAACAAATCGCACATGTCCTAATTCGCAAAGAAACGAGGGTAGAAGAGAGGGAGGGGCTGTTTCAGCTGTTGGAAATAAACGATGCCATTCTTAAATGAAGTGTAGAAACGGAGATTAGGTCAGCATCTGGCGTCGACTGGAGTCTGTTGGATTTTTGATGCCGTCAAAAGCTTAAGAGAAACATATTGCAGTTTCCATATACTGGTTTTTTGCTTTATTTTCTTTGCGTGCACAAAATCTGTAAATATTCAGCAATTTATCAATTAGCTCCCGATAATATTCCATGTTCAAAGTTTAACGTGTAGGCTATAGTAGTGATTTACGGAATTTTACTTGAATATTTTTAGTAAGGCAATGCTCACACAGATCATGATCTTAACTGTACGATAGATCAGACTGTTAATGTTTTTTATTCTACAATCATTGTTAGTTAGGTTTGGTTCTAAACAACTTGCTGTATCTCTCCTATCGCTTTAGAGCATTACAAAACCAATCTACATTTATCGGCGCAAACAGCTGCTAACAATCATTTACAAATGTTCGTTTAAATAACCATTTGGGCGGAAATAAAACTGATTCGATTTATGAAATGTTTAACCAACATGACCGATCGCCTGCCCCGAGTCACTATCTGTCTGTCCGATCTATCGTGTTGTTCCCCTCGTCGGAACAATAGCCAAATAATTGTGTGATAACGTGAACTATTATAACGGCTGGATATTGAATACCGGGCCAAGTTCTGATTGTGAAGCATATACATAATTATCGAATGGCGGGGAGCCAAAACCCGCTGCACCGACACAAAGAAAGCTAATTAGTAATTAGCCCGGAACGTACAAGGTGCCAGAACGCTCTTTCTTAAGCAACAAAGGAACCTTTTGTAAGAGCTACCGCTGAGCTTCAATAGGCTTTAAAGAAGAAAGAAAAAACAAATCCTACGTATTTTTTAACCTTAATTTTCCTTCGTGTAAGATTATAAATTGCTAAAACGTTGAGGCTGAATAATTTTCTAAGCCGAGCTAACTCCGAATTAATTTTACCTCTGTTCGTTGTTTTCTTCGGTCTTTGCTGTTTTTGCTAAGCAGGATGTTATATTTTATTTCTTAGGTTAAAATGTGGTTTACTATTATGGTTCTGATTCAAAGTTATTGTTGTAGTCTTGTTGTTTTGTATACTAAACTTACCAGCAATGGTGTATTGTAAATAATGCTTAGGAAATGCGGTTGTTTAACTACACTTTAAAAAAAAAATTATTACCGCTCTCTCCATGGAGCGGTTAATACTTAACAGCTGTTAATAATGTCAGTAATAGTATTTTTGAGAATTAAATTTAAAGGTGCTTACGCACGTTTAGTTATTGTCACTGTTCAACGCCTTAACTGATGGAAATATTAATTGCAGGCGACCTGTGCAATTTGCAGTTTTTCTTCTGTATTTGGGCCTGAACGAAACTGGTGTGATTATCAAAGTGAATAATTGCACAACGAACTGCGCAATATAATTGAACGTGTCTTAAGAGCAGTTTTAAAAACAAAAGGATCTTCTACACCTCGGCGATATTGGTTCTATTTCAGAAAGATTGATATTTTTAGTTCAAACAACTCGAAACATGACCTATCTACATGGCTTTCAAAGGGTGGAATCTGTCGAAGTAAAATAAGTTTTAAACTTTTACTCACAAAAGCCAATAAATTATTTTCCATTGCAAGATTTTTCACTTAAACACATAAACTTTATATAACTTAAGTTATTTAACTTTTTGCTTGAAGTGTCAATCTTGTTCGATATTTTTGGTAGGTAACAGTACTTACCAAAAGACAAATTGTAATGTGTTAATATAAATTTATTGACAAGTTGTTGCCTTCATCGTTATTTCCATTTCTGTTAACGTCTTATAGCTTAGAGGTAATCGTTTCTGGCTCCGTACATAAGGTCGCCGGTTCGAATCCTGGTGAAGACTAAAGTGATTGATTTCCAGGCGTTGAAACGTCGGTGTTTTTTTTCCATTAAAACAATCAATTTCGCCTGTTTTCTCTGGCCTGCGTAATCGAAAGCTATAACTATAATATTTCTCCGAGTACATGTCTTGTAGTGTATATCTAACGAAAGTTACATTATTTGTAAAACTAAAAACTTTTACAGTAAAAATGTAAACTTTCTGAACACATTGTACATTTCTTTAAAACATAAAAATCGATGGAAGTTAGTTGTGATTTATAGTTTTAAACGGACTCTGCTATAAATAATCTCGTCACGTTTACGATATCACAAACTTTTATATTACAACAGTTTTCTGAATAAAACTTAAACACAATTGAAGTTTGTTTATACATTTTTAATATATGACATGCATCACACATAAATACTTTTATCTGTTTGACTGAATAAATCGTTTCACGTTTTTATTACCTACACATTAAATCAAACTTTTTTAGTATCCAAACTGTATTAAATTTAATAATATTCATGATTGAATTTTAACCTCTAAATATTAAAAAGATTGCGTTTACGTGACCTACATACACTTTTACCGTAAAAGAAACGTCTGCAATATGTAATTGACTCTTATTCGTTAGCGTTGTTTTCTTTTGTAACAAGAAAACGTAAATTTAAAACATTTTACATTTAAAGTTAAACGGCATTCATTTGATTTTATCTAAACAATTTTACAGTGATTTCTTTTCTTTATAAATGTTAGATTCTAGAAATCTTACTGTATTTTTAAATAAAAAAAAAAACATAACATCAAAATACATGAATCTCAAAGTATGCTTTAGATTTTCAGAACAAAAAATGACTTCCAGAAACTATGGCGTCGTATGTGTGAGAATCACTTCTATAGCTCAAACATTTGAACCGACACTTAAATTTTGTAATTATTTTTTTAAAAATATTTTATTATTTATATTATATTTTATCTACATATCATACATATTCAAAGACCCTTTAAACATAAGCGTATTTAAAGAGCATTAATCAAGCCACATATACCTGATAAAGGACACATAAATAATCAGTTAATATAAAATTGACTAGTAAATAGTTGAAATTAAGAAAATCTTTTTTACTTGTCACTTTATTTGATCAATAATAAGTCTGACAAACTATATTATCTGGCTAAACAGATTTTCTTTTTCAGGGAAATGGTTTAATTTTCGTGAGAATCTGGATAACACTTCATGTACAAAATTGTAAATAGTTATAGTTTTTAAATAATCTTAAAATATATCTTGTTCTGTAAACTGTCTTTTATTTTAAAACAAAGTGAATACTTAATAGCATCGCAATTACATCGTGTTTGGACTTAATGTTCTTGTTATTTGATGCAGATTACAAAAATGACGTTCTTTTTACACTTTATGGCGAAATGCAAAACTTGTACCGACTGTGCCTTGAGCCCAGTAGATGACTCGTGACCAAAACCCGGAGCGGCCGAGCGAGGGCTAATTAGGGGTAGGGACACCTCCCCGACCGTCCTAAGCTCTCAGCCGCCAGGTATAGTCGAGGTGCTGAGGGGGTTGGAGCATGTATACAAGTGTAACCAAATTTGACTATTTTCTCTATTTTGGAATTATTTATAAAATTAGAAAAAAATGTTTAAATTGTAAAAATGCAGTTTTGATTAACGTTTCCTTGTTTTTCATAACCCCTTTTTTCTATGACTTCTGGTTCTCGAGATATAAGCTATTTTGTGCGCGACGGTCCCCCAACTTCCCCCTTCCCCCAAGTTATTAAACACCTAGGAATGCGACATCATCGATTTTCTTCATCTTCTAGGTACCCATAGCAACAATCAGAAATCGAATTTTGTTACACTTTTATGCATGCTCAAACCCCCTGAGCGCCTATACTAAACGTTAAGTTGTGCAAACCACCGGAGTGAATATGACTGGATGAACTGAGTCAATATTGAGAAGACTTATGGAATGGAATGGTATTTCAAGTGCAACTATAATATCGCTTGTAATCACTTCTATATTTTTTACAACCGACAGTCTTATTTTTAATTCTAGCTATATGTATACAGAAAGACATTTTGTGAACAACTGCAAAGTATAGTCCGTAGAAAACAAAAGTCAAGTCATTACGATGTTTTCCTGTTTTCAAGTGATTCAACTATAAAATAATTTCCTATTTCAAACAAATATCTTTAAGTAATATTTATTTACAAAGTGTGTTTACAAAAAATTTAAATAACGTCCGTTTCTTGTATTTACTAGATAAATCAGCCGCATCGATTCATTGACTAAACGAATGACTCTTTACTTCACAGCGATTGTGCGATTCATTGTAAATTTATTCATTCCGCTCATTCACCGACCAACGATCCAACACTACGTACTGCACTTTCTATATCGCGTGTTACAATCACAATAGAATTTCTAAAAAACCATTCAAGTGAAAGTAATCGACAAAGAATCGAGTTCCCGAACGTTGCCTATTCGTGTAGGCACCCACTCATGACAAGTTTGCGGTCGAAATGAAAATCAGCTGGAGCCCTTCTAACCCTGTTACGCAAGGTTTCAACTCGCTCATGCAAATATATTTATAGATATTTATTAACCGGAAACTCGACATGCGATGCCTAAATGTAGTAAATCACGGAGCGTTGTAGCTATGGGCTGAACCCTCTCCACGTTTGTTTCCAATAATGTATTTTCAGTTTTTTAATTAAAACTTTTTCTTTTATAAATGCGTATTCGTCTTTCATATATTTTATAAAATTAGTTTTCAATATTAAAGTATCAATAATAATAAACTATAAAAGGATAATTTTCCAAGGGGCGTTTTAAAAATGTATCTAAATCGAAACAGAATAAAATGAAATTAACTTCCAAACTAAAGAAACGTGAACGACTTACAAAGAATGTTTCCTAACCTCTAAATTTAAATTGTTAAACCTACAGATACGCCAGTAACAATTATTTTGTACAATTATCGTACATCACGCGGTTCATGTCCGCAGTCTACACTTCGCTAACATGAGTTAAACATAAATCTGGATAGGAAGGGACGGGATGGGATAGTATGTGGAATCGAGGCGGGGAATACTGGACTTTTGCCAAAGCCAAGTATCCGGGAAACCTTGCTTCCGGTGATATTATTATCTGGGGATGATGGCGATGGGCGTGTCGTTAAATTTAATCTATTAGAAACTAAATTATTTGTACTTGACGTTCTTTTTTATTTTTATTTAAAACCTAATCGAACAGATGAATTGGATAAACACAAATGTTCCTATTTAAAGAGTGTAAACATTATCCTCGTCCACAAGAACTACAAAACAAATTAATAAAGTTATGTATTTATTACATACTTTATTTACAAACATAGATCCGATTTGTGAACACGTGAGAAAAACACAAATTTTCTTAATTTTGAAACATTCTTTTCCCACAATTTCTGAAAATTAGCCGTAAATAATATTAAATTTACAACAGTAAATTATTTTAACATATT
The DNA here is from genome assembly GCA_018207615.1 of Philaenus spumarius. Taxonomy (NCBI): domain Eukaryota; kingdom Metazoa; phylum Arthropoda; class Insecta; order Hemiptera; family Aphrophoridae; genus Philaenus; species Philaenus spumarius. The sequence continues at coordinate 657,596 of JAGFPH010000001.1, forward strand.
GATTTGTTACGCTTTATCAGAACTTTAGGGAAGATTTCGTCGCCATCCTTAACTACAAATTTTACAGTATGAAATGTACATCTAGTCATGGTAACTATCTAATACTAGCATATCGTAATTAGTATTCGGAGACAAAACAAAGTCTACATTGACATTAAAATTAAATCCTGCTTTTAAAAAGTTCTAAGTGATTTATGTATAGTGTATTTGATTTAGAATATAGTTGACTGCACGTAAAAGGTTTGCACGGAGGTGATGGGATTGAATGATTAGAACGTAGACTAGACTTTCTTAATTGAATTTTGGAGCAGTTATTGACATTTTCAAACTTCCCACTCTGCAAAGATACACTGTACTCTATTGCTGGGACTTTAATTGGATTTCAGAAAAGGGAATAAAAACGACGCACTTGTTTCAATATCTTAACACTGAATAATATTGAAATTATTGAGTAGGCTTACTACAGGTTTACATTTTAAGTATTTTGGATTATCATGAAACAATATATATATATATATATATATATATATATATATAATTATTAAACTTTATGTTGCTCTGCTGAAGTGAACATTTTAAAATTGTATATAAGTGTAATGTAAAACTTTTAACACGTTTGTTACTGCGCCTTTTCATCCAAATGTGTTGATGTGTCCTATTTTTTTATGTGGGTTATTTATTGATTATTTTTGTTTATCGATTGGTTATAGTCACTAGTTATTTAATGAGTATTGGTAGTTTTTTTATATTTTGTTTGGGATAGTTTTACTGGTTTATTGTTCTGAGTTACATTATTTGTGATTATAATATATGTTCATAAGATACAAAATTAAATTAACAATTAACATGTTTAATTTTAACATTAATTATATGGCGAATAGATCCAATATCTCCGAGGTGTTTCAGAGCATTAAGAACAATAAACTTGCATCCCACTTCGCTAATCTGAAAATTTTAATTTCCTGTACGTAATGGTGGCCGGCAAACCCATGTTCTGATTGCTATTCTCGAAATTCCGAATGTCTCTTTAACTGCAGTGTGTAGGAAGTTTAAAAATTCAGTATCAAACAATTGTAGTAATATTTTTATGTAATGCCACTCGGAATGAAGTTTGGATGCGCGCAGTGGCGGAACTTTGCGTGCGTGTGTTAGTTGACACATAAAGCGTGAGCACATGTTAGAGTTTAATTAACCATACTAGTTATGTTTCTTGAACGTATTTGTTGTTCAAACATTCATTTATTATTAATCCTTTAAACATAAACTATTTAAGTATGCCTAAACAGTGAGAATAATCATTTTTAGTTTGTATTATTAACCGATTAGCAAAGTCCACTCTCTGCCAATATTTTCTAGTTCAGTAACATTAAGTTCCTGCCTTCCCCCCTTATCAGTGGAGGGGTACATTTCTCGACCCCAACATTGTTATCTGTAAAGTGCCACCACATTCTAATACTTCTGTGCAGACTGACACAAAATCATGGAGTACATCCTTTATGTTGTTCTGCTTTTAATTATACGACGAACTGATGGACAGTTACGACTACGACTGTACATGGTTTATAGAATACAGACATCGCATCGTTTGAAACGATATCTAACATTTCATCCAGCAGAGATTTAATTTCGCTTTCATAAACTGATGAAACTTTTAACACGTTTTAAAACTCATTTTATATCCTGTATTGCCAGGCTGATTGTTTTATTGTGTAATTGATGTCTTATCAGTGCATTTATTATATTAACATGAAGGCTTAGAGGTCTTGGCGCGACTGTAATAAATACATTCGCCTACTTTTATGACAAGAGTGAGTAGGAATGCTTTTTGTAATTCTTTCCTTTTGCTTTTTATGCTTTAGGAGTTAAACTCTCCTGTTTATGTTACTAGTCATTGAGTCTTCCTGGGTAAATTAATTGATTATTTATTGAGTACAATCTAAGTAAAGTCCTTGTATAATATATTTTGTAAATTAATTAAATTTGATATCATTGTAATATATAAAGACATTTTTTAAAATTAAGTTTAGAAAAAACAAAAAATTATAATTAAAAAATAAACTTTTTAAACTATGCTAATATACCGAGGAGAGCTAGGTTTGTGTTGTATCTTTTATTATTAAAATTATTTGCATTGTTTGAATTTGTTTTAACGAAGTTACGTTGCTATTAGAATAACTATAAAGAACCGTATAATTGAGTTTCCATTTGTATAGGGCTTTGTAACTTAAAACGAAAAATAGCCTTCTAGAAAATTCGTCTTTCTCTGTCTGACAGAATAAATTTCTCCGGATCGAAAATATATTATTTGAAATACTTATTAAAAAATCACAACTCTTATATTTAAAAAAAAAATATTTAAAAAATGTTACTACGAATTTTAAGAAGCCGGAATTTATTACCCCAACAAATAAGTAAATATATTAACAAATTAATAAATTTATTATACTGTTGTGAGGTGTATCCATTTTATTTAAGGATATTAAAAAAAAAATTTTTTGTAGTAAGTAGTTTTTAAAATATACTTTGAAATGTTTTAAATAGTTCAAATCCTCTTATTTACGAAAGCACTGACCCTACAATTTTGATAAAACCAGTTTTTAGAAATACTCTTTACAGGAGAACATAGCGAATACAAACTTTTGTGAATAATCGATGAAAATAATATGCTAGTACGTGACATTGTGTTTAAGAACGATTATTTTCTTTCACTGATCCTCACCACTAACGTATAATGCATGTATGCCTATATTGAATATTATGTTGCGTTAATGCGAGGTTACCATTTTAGTAAGCAGATTTACGGCACCCTTGGCGGGTGAGTTTATATACAGCAATTAGTTATTTATATATATTTTTAGATCATCTAATTCCGACATTTCTCAATCCCACATGAACATTAATTTCTTATACAACTCGATTTAACCTAAAATTAAAGGTCATTAGACCAGATGAGGGTAACAGACTTTATCGCTTATTCTGGAAACTGATATTAACGGTTCAAAACAAGACTCGCCAGTCTACTACCATTTCCGGAAATATGCTTCCTATTTGATCGAACAGATGGATGTAAGAAGTAAGTAGGAGGGAAGGGAGGGGGTTCTTTGAAAGTGAAGTGGGAGGGGAGAGTCTGTAATTGAAGTAGGCTCAGGCTGATATGGACCTTTGCCAATTCAATCGCCATCGACGAAGCAAGGAGTGTAGTTCCAGTTCGATGCCGAGGTACTTCTGACCTCAACTAATTGCAAAGCTTATTATTTTCTGTTATGGAATTGGATAGGGCTTATTTTGAACAGTTCAATTGAATATGTTTAAATGAAGGGAAAATGTTAAAATAATCAACGTTTTGGTCCAATCAGTATTTTCCTTGAAACAAAAGTATAAAAGGATTTCTTATTTAAAAACGGTTTCCGTTCAATTGATTAATATTTCTATCGTACCCGGCTTCGTTGTTTTAAAATAAGTGTTTTCTGTATGTTATTTTTTAAATAAGATATTTGTGAAAATAAAATATATTTTCTTAAATCGCTAAGTGACTCAAGTGTCTTAAATCAGATCAGTGTCTCGAACTCGGTGTCGCAATTCGAGTGTCTGACGTGTCCACACTGCAGTTCGCGACACTTTTATCTGTACACTTTACAATTTATTCAATCCTTCACAAAACACTATGGCCTACTGCAGCAGTCGTAGTATCGCGCATTTTAATTAAAAAACGACGACGTAAAAATATAAAAGTTTGGTTTAAAGATGGATAAAAAGAAGACAATAACTAGGCGCTTATAATTATTTTCTTGAATTTTTAATGTGCGCTTTAATTTTTCTGATATTAATTACTAGGAGAAACCCTTGCGTGCTCCGCTACGTTATCTTTATAATAAAGGTGTAGGATTAATAATAATCCCAACGCTAAGATGGTAAATAATGATAAACGTTCAAATCAAATTATTTAGTAACCTATATTTTATAACAGCAGTTATAATAAAGGTTAAACGAACCAGCAAGGCTCAAGTCTACACTTTAATAAAAACCTTACCTAAAAGTAAGAAATACAAATAATTGCTTCAAAGTTTGAAATCAGCTGTTAATGGAAATATTAGAGCAAACCAGGGCCGGCACTAGCGATTTTACCTGTTATTTTATTCAATCGGTTGCTATGGTAATGAATGTAAATACATTCAAGAAATATGTGTTGATTCATAAGTCTAGGCCTAAGCTATGAATTTTTACGACTAAATTTACAAATATTGAAAGACAATTATTTTTATCAAAATGAATTATAGCCTATGTTACTCAGGGATAGTGTAGCTTTTTATTAGTAAAGCTATTTTTTCGGTGACCATTTTTTCAATCGGTTTAGTAGTTCCAGAGATTACCCCCTACATACAAAGAAACAAATTTTACCTCTTTATATTATTAGTATAGATATAGATTTTACTGGGTTCTTATATTGTGTAGTTTTCTGTGTACTTCTGACTTATTTGTATTAATTGCACAGCCAAATTTTCCAAACCAGCTGTTCTTTTTAAATTGTTTTATAATCTGAACTGGTAACACTCCAGAGTTCTGGTTGTCCCTCAACATGTAAAATTAATTATTTGGTTTCTTCTTTTGACCACACACGAGTCATGTGTTCACCCTCGCTCTAGCGAAAAGTTTCTGCTTGCTCAAAACTTGATACACTCGGAGACAAACTCTGATATGACCTGTACACACGACGGACACTTCGACACTGACACAGGTGTCGCAACCAAGTGTCATAGACAGAGACATTGGTGTACACATGAAGACACTCAATGTATACACTCAGTGTCGACATTAAAGTGTCGCCGTGTATACTAGCCTTAACAATTTCAGCTCCTGTCCAGCACGCCTCAGTCATAGCTGTACACTCTACTTATCCGCTTGTTGAGTTTTCGATTTATGTGATGTTTTAATGAATTTTATGTCGGAATAACTTTACAAAATTATACAGTATATTACAGAGGTTGTAGAAACTCGTTAAATACTCGTATGGAAACCAATACATCTAGAGCAGGATTTAGATTAGTACATAACTGCTTAGTACATAAAATTGCTTTCTCGATGGCATACCATACCAAAAATTGAAAATCCGTAATTGTAAAACCGTATTACATAGGATTTGCTATCGCCGACTTTTGTAGACATTTTTATTGCCAACATGACCTTCGCTTAGTACTGTTTTCTTTTGTTAGTACATTTTGAATTTTTTGCAAACCTTTCTATTTTCAATTCTCTGCTCAGCACTCGATAATACCCGTTTATGTTACCCAGCCGACGAAATCGGATTTTAATTTCATCAAAATCGGAATCGGACTCTTAGTTTTAGTTAAATCTTAACAAACACACAGACTTTTCCTGAAAGTATAGAACATATTCAGATGACGAAAGTTTGTTGCAAGAATAAATACATACATTTTACAAAGAATTGAAGATGTTTCACATTAATTATACTTCAAAATGAAGCATATATTGCGAGGTTAAAATAAAAATGGTTCATATGTTTAACTTACTTTTAAAGGCATAAAACTAGTTTTATTTAAAATAATCATATTTCATACATTTAAAAAAAATTAGAAAACAATTCTAGACTATTCACATTATTTGTGATAGGCCTACTTTGTATTATAGGTCAACTAAGTCAATTACTTAATAAAATTATAATTAAAACATTAAAAAAATAGGTCTATAAACTTTCAGAATATTCTGGACGTCTGGAAGTGGGTGAAAACTGAATAAAAATTCCATTAACCTACATGCATAGGTATACACGTCAAGCTAAGAAAACAAGTTAAACAAGTAAATATATCCGCATTATTGTATTCTTATTAGAATAAGTCATAAACGACCTTAGCTTTAAATTTGAACATTATTCTTATAGAAGAAGGACCGAGATAACAAAATAACAACAGTCAACGTGTTAAAGTTCATATATTTTTAGAAAACCGTAATCCGAAGAAACCTCACGCACACATAGGCCTAGTAATGCATTTTCAAACAACCCCTATTACGTACTATAGCTAGAAGTTTGATTATGGCTTATGGCTCGCTGGAAGGTACAATCGACATGCTGCATACATATTACATATGCTAATGAGGAGGCCGAGTCGACGGACATTGTTAAACATTGAATTGGCCGAGACAAGATAACTATTCATTTGTGTTCACGATCGGAGTAGCCGGTATTTTGTTTTTGTACACCAGGAGGCCTTGGTTTCGGTAGGCCTACTATTTGGCAAACGAATCGTTCGTTCTATTCCCACCCTTTGGCGTTTGTTTAAAAATGTTACTGAGATTTATTTATTGTATAATAGCTGTCGAATCCGGATTCGCCCGAATTAAAAGTAAGGATCTTTCTCAATCATTTTCGAAGAATTTGTGAAAATGAAACTTATTAACAATATCATACATATTTCTAGTTTTGTGTGTTTTGTGCTGAATAACACGGTATAAACTTTCTTCTAGTCTTAGCCTACATTTTAGTTTGTAGTAATATTTTCATTAAAAACGGATAAGTGGTTTGTGGTTTAAATGACTTTAATCAAACATAAAGTCCTAAGGAAGGTATTTATTATAACTATATCTAGCTATCATCTAAGGATAAAAGGCATTTTAGGCTAATTAGACAAACCATTTATTAATTTTTATTAAATTTCCATGTAGGCCTAAGCCATAAGGCGTTAAGTAGACCTAATACTGTTTGTCAAATTTACACATCCATCGTGTTTTAAAGCATTCTTCTTTGTATTGAACATAATATTATCATTCGTTGCAAAATTTGGACTACCAAAAAGTAGACTACAAATTGTCAGAAAGTGTATCATTAAAATTGTTGGCACAAGTGTCGATGAAACCTTCAAAGATCATAAATATGCAGGATATTTATTGTTGGACATATGTATTAACAGCTGGAAAATATAAAATTACGAGTTACTGAGGAATACATGGCAATACTGTAGTAGTGTTAAAGTAAACAGCTGATAATTGTACCAAAAATACAACCGGCTGAGCTATGAATTTTAAATGACCAATAATAGGTATTATGTTTTGCTATTTGTAGGATTAGATTTTCATTGAAATTATTTGCAAATTTCAACAATTTTAAATCATTTAAAACGTTATTTGACTTACTAGTTCTAAATATATATGTGATTTATACTACTTGTAGATTATACTATCTATTCACTTTGATTTTCTGCAACACACCCAAAAAATATCTACAATATAAATAATTGCACTATATATTGCAACATGAACAATGGAGCCCAGCGTAATCTAAACCAGTCCAACATCCGTCAAATTATCAGCGTGAAACGATTTATTTCCCGTCATTTTTCACAATCGTTATTCCGCCGGCAACTTGTTATTATTTTCGGGTTAAGAATCGCTCCAAGGAAACGGTTTTGTTGAACGAGAACAGCTGAGTGGGACGGATGTGGGAAATGGCGGCTGACAGACACGGGAAATACATTACCCGACTACACGCAGCGAAAGCGACGGGCGATATAGGAAATGTTACAATGTAATTTAATACGTATTTACGGCGTAAGAAGGCTACGGGTAAAATGTCGATGTAGAAATTCTTCTATTTCAGTATAGTAGGCATGTACGTAAATCTAACCAGAAAGGTTGTGATAAAGGGAAATGAAATTTATTGGGGAAACTGTTTACTGAGATACATTCTACTATAGGATAAAGTTAAAGATTGACGTATGTGTAGACCAAACTAATAATAGTCATTTAAAATGCGATAAAAAGCGAGAATCATAGTTTCTAATGATTTAGGATTCATACTTTTACAATAGTTTATTCTGACATCAGCAGTCTAGCTGGCACAAGTAAACACATTAAAAAATATATTTAATACTCGAAGTTTCGAAAGTGTTATCAACTCTCGTTGTGAAGTAAATATTCTAAAGTAAAACTAAATGACAAACTATATTGTTTAGATGCCTATCCTTAACCTAAAAATAGTGAGGTTATTTATTAGGTTGATGGCCTAATCATAATAAACAGTTTAAAAAAAGAATAGCATAATAACAACAAATGAAAAGATGGAACACTTTTTCGAGACTTCGACTCGTGTTTTTTTTTTAAATACACAAAAATGTGAAGTATTTGTCACCCACGTCACGTTGCTGTCATGCTAGAAAACTCAAAAGCTTTTCAACTCTCCGTAAAATTACGAAGATTTTGGCACCAGTTTCCTACGACGTCTGTGAGTGCATATATCATGTCTACAGACAGACACACATAATTTAGTATTGCTTTATCGTGATCAGAGACCTTGAAAACGTCGAGAAAAGTCATAAAAATGGGGGTAAATTTTTTCGAATTTTCGCAATATTTCAATACTTTGGCATTTTAATGCGAGCCTAAGTAAATTTTAATGCGAGCCGAAGTAATAATTAAAACAACTTGCTCTATTAAGTCATCAGCTAAACTATTTTTTCTACAAATTTGTTTAATAAATTAAATTTGTTTTATTTTATTCATAACATAATTTTTATTTGACTAATCACACGTAGGGAATTTGAACATGTTTTCCCATATCATTATTCATTAAAAAAATGGTCATACATTTCTCATTGATAGAAATAATAAAAAAATTGAGATTTTGTTTATTAGGATTGTGTAAATTGAAACAATATACAGTACATTTGAAATTATATATTAAAAGCATATTATCAGCCGTAAACTATTAAATATAAGAATAAACAATTATGTCTATATCAGTAAAAATTCAAGACAGTAAATCTTAAAAATATATATTAATTGTAAAAATAAATTTTCGTACGTAGCTATTATGTTGTCTAAAATATTATAACTTTAAATTAACCAAAATAATAGCTAGGCCAGTAAAGTTAAACTAATTTACTCCTGACGTAAGCCAGGGATAATCACTTTGGAATGTAGGCTAATGACTCGTCAATCCTTGCCATGAAGCGGCGCAGCCAAAGTGTTAAAACATTGGCCACGACTAGAGCCTACCATACGGAGTCGACGTATACGGTATACAACAATAAGCAAACAATCCGTCTGCCATCTTGTGTGGCGCAGAGGTTCTTTTCTTTTCTAACAGTTGCTTTTTTCTAAAAGCTTTGAAAGCACAATCTGTGCCGCCGCAGTAGATCAACATTTCACAACTTTTCTTCTGCCTCATCTAATTCAAATAATCGTGATTCTATTTTTGTTTGAACCGTTTTCAAATTAATAATAATTAACACACCTTCTTTTTGAAAGCTTGTAACTCTTTATATTAATTAAGAGTTAACTTTGCTTGGTTAACTGATAGCGACAGCTGTCAACAGAGCGTTCCTTCCATTTGAATTTATTGTAGTGAATTAATACGTCATTTTAAAGGACGAGCGAGTGAAATCGTCTCTTTGACCCCTTTGACCCTCCCCCCTCCCCACCATGACAGGACATCCATCTGAATATACAAACTGAATGTAATTTGAGTTACGTGAGTTACTAAAAGCGCGAAGATATCGTTTTCTTAATAACAGCATTTCGAAATGTTCAGTTTTTAGTAAGGATATCGTATTGTTTTTGATTCGGTGAGATGGATTTATGTATTTAAAGATGAAATATATCTGATATTTTATCTTTAAGTAACTATTTTATGTTTTTGGGATCTTTTTTATCAGATTGTACTATTAAGTTGTATTTTTTTAATTAGGCAATTATAAATTTTTTAATACAATTGGATGTTTATAAAATTATCTTGTTATAAAAGTAATGAACAATTTCGTGCGATTTAAAACCTAAATATGTAAATAAATCACGATTGTTTTTGTTGTATTGTTTTGTTTCAGAAAAACTGCTCGTCTGCTGTTCTACTATTTATGCGTGTAAACTATACATGCCTTCTACAAATAATAAAACAAGTCATCCAAAAGAGCATAATTTCCCTTTAAACGAATTCTTCAAATAGTTTTCTTTTCGAGCATTCTCAAGTAAAGTAAAGTCTAGAATTTTTTAATAAGCCAGCCTACCTGTTTAAAAAAATATTTTAAATGATAGTGTAACTGATATTTTACTTGGAAGCTTACCTCTTCGTCGAGTCACGTAAGTGTGCCAAATTGTAAAAAAAAATCTCATTTATGATTTGAACAAAGGGCATCAATACGGACCAGACAGATCAAAGAGCATCAGTTTGGAAATGTCATTCCGTCAGGGGCATGGACCTTTAGTTTCATTTTCTATTTCGACACGCCAGCTGTCATTTCGACAGCCACATATGAGAATGCTACAACAATGTCGGCTGTATGCCAGGAAGTACATTGTTGGGCACTGACCATGTTCTGAAGTTCTCACATCCTGTTTTCTGGTCGTGAAATCATTGTATTTACAGTTGACGTCCAATACGCTCTTTTAATATTGAAAATCAATTTCGACGCTTCAAATAACGCGTTCACCGTTTTGGATGGTTTCACAATCGGTACACGACATCGTTATGAATGTTGGATAGAAAGCATAATGGTGACGAACCATAAACTTTAACCTATCTAAAAAATGTGGTTACCATTTTGCTTGTCAAAGATTTGGCGTAAAAGTTGAATCTTAATAACTGGAAGCATTTATTAGTATTCAATTCAAACAAGAGGATTGTGGTTTAGATTTACACAATCAACATTTTAATTATATGTATAAAAATATAGAATAATTACTAGTTTGCACAACAAAGGGTTTAGCCACTACCTCTCGAGGAAATAGAAACCCGTACCAAAACCTTATGTTAGCTAAACAAAACAAACGGAAACTAAAAGTTCTAATACATTAGGTATCTATACCAATAGAAGTATAAATGGAATGTTTTTTTATTAAAGTGTTTTCCAATTTTATTTTCATGTGTAACCTTATATCAAAAAACATTTTTGTTTTGAAGCCTTGCATATAATATTAATCAATCAAATAAAAACATAAACCATAACAAAATATTGTAAAGCCTCAAACATAACATCAGGGAAATCTAATAACTGGTAAAGAAAATATTATCCAAACTAGATTAAAATAAATCCAACGTACAGTACAAGGGTGGAACACGATACTGGGATGCCAAACCATTATAGATAACAAGTAAGCTTGCATAATCGCAATAAAGGACGATCCTATACGATCAGCTTAACAACCATATTGTGGAATAATTTAATCGCAATCGTTCACGAAATGAATGGCCTGTATTTGAGATAAAAGATAACCAGTAAGAAGACAATTGCGACACGGCTGAATACACAGTAACAATGGCGGAAACCTGAACCACGACTCCTTCGTGCACAAATAAATGTACAATCATTTCCAATAAACTGAGGTAGACGTTAAAATGGAGCGGAGCGGAGTTTTTGTATCCTTCCAGTTGGTCATGATGTGTCATCGGAACGTTACCTTTCCGAGTCTCGGAACATTTCTCGAGAACACGATTCGCGGGCCGTGCTTTCGCCAATGTAATCCCGCCTAGGAATATTTACTAGTGTGAAGAAGGCTGAAGTAAATTATAAAGGAAAAGGTTCGTAAACATGGCACGTACAGTCATAAATAGTCGAGATAAATATTAATGTGACTAATTTACTATAGTATTATAAATTGTAGAACCAGTACTGACAGCTTGCTCCGCTCTGGCTGTAATTCATCAAGGTTAGATATGGGAGACAACTGACATGGTAACGCTTTCCTTACTGAGATAACATATTTTATCTTGGAGGAAGTACGGTTTTCACAAGAAGATAACGACTTGCAACTGCCTTCTTGTTCCGCAACTAAGTGTAAACAAAAAATAATGATAAAAACAAAACTATCACTAAGTTAAAATAAATGCCTTTGGATTCCTCTTTCTTTGGTATTACTAGATCTTTTACTAAATAAAGTCTGTACAGCTTGCGTGAACACATTTTCTGAAAGCACAAACGTTTAGTATCCTCTATTTAGTACTATTTTATGAATACAAATGTTATTCTTGTTTTATTTTTAATTAGTTTTTTTCACATTAAGTCAATGTGTATAATAAATTAAATTACTTTTTTGTTAATCATATGTATAATCTCTAAACTCTAAAAATAGAATAAACACATTAGTAACAAATGAAAATTGGTACTATTTTATGGATACAAATGTATTCTTGTTTTATTTTTAATTTGTTTTATTTTTTTGCACATTAAGTCAGTTTGTATAAATTAAGTTACTTTTCTGTTAGTCATGTGTATTATAATCTCTAAACACTAAAAATCTAATAAATACGATTTCCAAATGTTTCGTACTGCCAGCTATTGCGAATGTTCTAACAAATTTATGTTTACAATTGTTACTAACACATTAGTAACAAATGAAAATTGGTATTCTCTTTCTAAACAGATATTTTTTAAATCATATATATTAGGGTAACTATTTTTGTATGATTGAAGTTTTACAAATTTATTTTTAACCCGTGAGGATTCCTTGTGTGAACCTAGCCTACATTTTAGATGCAGTAGAACATTTGACATAAATATAACTCGTGACTTAGTCGAATATTTCCGATATTTGTGAAAGTATTCAAAGTGGTGGCATTTCAATAAATATTTCGGTATCAGATTGTGTAATCATCTTAGGCCTAAACTAATTCCTTTTTTAACATTGTATATAATTGGCCTACATTTTTTAAGGTTACTTCATTGAATAAAATGTATAAATGTTTTAGGTTATTATTTGTTATATCTATTTATGTATCCAATCAGTTGTGTAGGCCTATATATTAATATTTATTCGACAACTGCAAATAAATGTTTACTTAACGTTCTGTTAACAGATGTTTATTTTGTTAATTGTAAACATATTTTTTCTGAAAACTAATAATCCTTTACTTTTCACGAAATTAGCCACCTGTAAATATTTTCAATAAATTCAGTATTTTTTAAGATTTGTTTCATTCAACAGCACTAACATACAATATAAACTTGACCTCATTATAATATTAATTTAGATAAATTAACCTACAATACTACACAAAAAGTTTCTCCTAGAGTTTTAATTAAATAAAAGGCAACGTTGATTAGACCTCCCCGAGCCCGAAACGTGACACGGACCACACAGTTAGGTCCGAGGAGGAAACACTGAGGTTAGTTTTTAGTTGGATGTCAACAAAGCGAGGCTGTGAACAAACAACCTTCTCTCGGCTATTGCAAATAATTCATCTTACTCCACAAACAGTCGCTGCTTTAACAAACAACCAAGTTTTTGTGAGCTTCTCCTTCATTTCCTTGCACAACCCTTGGACCACACAATCGTCGAAATAAATCCATCCAAAGTGTAATTATTACATTTCCTGTTTAGACATCGTTAAAGAAAAGAAACCTTCTCGGGTTTAACTGTCTTGTTAATCTTATGCGGTTTTTTTACAGGGCTCTATAACAAGGGCTATACCATTTTGATCATTTAC
>JAGFPH010000001.1:676735-696378 GCA_018207615.1 Philaenus spumarius
GTATAGAATATTTTTTTAGACTACAGTGTTTGAAAACGTCTTTTTAGAATATTTCATGATCACCCATTTTGAATAGGAATTAAAGATTAAGTTATATGCTTCACCCAAAAATAAAATTGTATTATAACAAATTGTAGAGAAAAAACCATAGAATTGAACTATATACTTGAAAATTTTAATTAGATTTATTCTAAAAACTTATTTCACTAAATTACAACAACCAAACAAAATTCTCACAAACGTATTTATTATATAGTTCCAGCCAGACAAGAAAAGGTAACGGCTAACGCGCCTAGGGCGTTGAAAATGTACATATTTCACGGAAATGCCCGAATAGTTCGGAACACTAAACCAGGTTTTCCTTATATTAAACGAAAATATAGAACTTGCACTTCAAATCGATATAAAAATTAATTATTATACGAATACTGCATATAGATTTGTAATAGATACATCGATTGCAAAATGTGCTTCCTCATTTTTTGAAAACTGTCCTATGGCAAGGGTTTACAGACAAATTCATATCTAAGAAACTATAAGAGTGACGAATTATTAGAAGATCGTGGTAGAAAGTTAAAATCTTGTCAAATCCAGTGGTGTCGTTATCTTCTTCTCAAAACAAGTCTGTCTAACGATTATGTGCCTTTAAAAAGTGACGACCATTTCCTTATGCTTTCTAGAGCGGCATCAATATTGATTTAGGCATCTACAATTTTACAACGATGATTACATATGTAAATATATACTTTTTAGAAGAAATTTGTAAATACAAAAATTGAAGTTTAAAACATTTTCTTTCCAATGGTTTTTGTTTTATTGAGATTTGATAATATTTAGTGGGTGAAATATTCGATACAAGTTGTGTTGTCTGACACTACTCAATTGAGCAGTCTGCCACTTAGACGATTAAACCCAAAGGGGGTTTAATATAATAAATAATAATAACTAACCCACCCACACACACTAATATAATAACCCAAAGGGGGGCTGCAGCTCCCACAGCCCCCCCCCCTGGACCGCCAATGTGTGAGCTTGACACTGAACACTATGAGATGCGGCCGACGCACAGTGCGTTGCGTGAATCGCACTCCTACCCCCGTATTGGAAATATTTTCAATACACAGTGCACTGCTTGCTTCGCACGCCAACCCCCGTGTTGGAAGTATTTTCATTACAAAGAGCATTGCGTGCTTCGCACACCAATTTTACGCATATGTGCTATGAACGCACATGTGCGTCCGTTTAAAATATTAACGATTATTAATTCAAAATTAAAAAAGAAAATAATTTCATTAGGCTATAAATATCAAAAAATAAAAGGTCAGCTCCTAGCATAGGAAATACGAAATTTGCGTAGCAGTGAACGTGCAAGAGGGTGCAGCGTGGCCGAAAGGCTAGTCCAGTGTGTTACAGTTGGGGCTTTACACAAATGTGTAGGTTTCAGCCTAGTTATTGTTGATCAAATTTTTAAATGTAACACATTTGTCCCAATAATTTTTACTTTTTCATATTCATTGTATCGATATAAAAAGTATTGTAATCATACTTACAACCACCTTTAAAAATTATACTTCGAGAGTTTTAGACCCCTTGAGTACGATAAAACTTATTTGAAATTGTGTTTTTCCGTATAACGAAGAATTGTGTGAACACGGTAACTCAAAAACGCTATGGGTTTAAGAGATGACATTTTTAACAAAATTAGTCAACTTGTTAATTATATTATTGATTTTTTTCATATAATATAGGGCTTTAAATAAAACTAAACAAATAAAGTTTAATTTAAATATAAAATTACAGCTGAAACGTACAAGCAAAGGGGGTTGAACATGAACATATAGAAAGTCAGGAAAACAATCCCGATGTTTTGAAAATTATCAACTTGTGAATACGCATATTTTAATTGGGGTTTTTTATTGGTATATTTCTCCCAAATGGATGTTGTTTTTATAAACGTATTTTTTATTTGATAGTAAACAACAAAAAAACGTCCTATTTATTAGCCTTTAAAATGAAGTGCAATTTATTCCTTTGCACAGAAAACGTTCCAATATGGCGAAAGTATTTATAACTTTTGTATAGACTTGTGACTTCACATTCGTATCTTTGTACTAAATAAAGTCGGCTACGCTTTACGCCAGACATTCCCCAGTTTTATCTAAAGCATTAGTCTACACCTTGAAACAGCAAATAAAGAAATATCTTATAAAAGTTTAATACCGGTGTGCTATTGGCGGCATGACTCATGGTTGATATCATCGACTGTCTCTCTGTCCGACTGTTGAAACATAGATGAGGTGACTGATATAATTGGCGACAAAAGACAGCCGAGACAACTTTCCCAAAATCGTTGTTCTTTGTAACGCGTTTACAATTGCCAATCGATCGTTCTTCACGCAACTAGTTTTGTATTCAGCTCAGTGCCTCGTGATTTACTCCACTACCTACACTTTGTCTTCTTTTTGCTATTCATTAGTGACATCTATGTGCTTTTACTTTCTATCACTTTTCTCTGTCATTTTTCTTTTTTCAAAATCTATCACCTTTTGTGCAAGTAAAAGTTCTACTTAAAATTATGTCATTAATTTTTACGGAATTTGAATATGTAGCAAAGAATCAACAATAATTACTGGATTTATGTATAAATTATTTTGGAAACTCTTTTTAGGCTACTTCGTTAACTTTTCAAACTTTAAGAAACTCGTAATTAAATTGTTTTTTTTTTTTATAAGGATATCTCTATTAGCTCGACTTTAAAAAATGTAAAATGGTTTTCACCCTTTCTACTAAATCGATTGACTTGAAATTTGGTACAGTTACACATAACTCTGAAACAATTAAATGTACAAAATTAAAGATGGAAGCGGCATTATACAGTGGATGAGTGTTGGAGTAAAGACGTTGAGTAAGCAGTTTGATTTTACGTAAATATTTTTGCTTGTAAGTAAGATGAAAGGGGCTAGATATGCAATACGCGTTCTAGAAACCCGAAAACTTGACAAGCTTCAAATGTAATGTATAAAAATCGGTTCAGTGGTTCCAGCCAGCTCCAGTAAAGTGTATATAAATCTTCTCTTCTTTTTTCCTTTCACTCTCCACTTGTTTCGAACCAAATCTGTGAATAAGTTTTTGTAATACAAAGTACGATTGAAAAGAATCCCTATTACCTACAAGGTTAAAGAAGCTTTACTGACGAAGCTTAAGGCTTACGTCAGAACAGTATCGCCATAATAAGAGCTTTACTCTCTAGACAAAGTGGACGGCAAAGCTTAGTCAGATGAAAACCCCGTCCATATAAAATATTCATGCTCACGGAAGCATAAACAAAACGCTAAACGTTCCTTCTGATGTATATAAGAAACTCAAACAAGAAGTAGAAAGGAAATTTTATCCTGCGGCTTAGAAAGCCCAGAAATAGTTTTTTTGACTTCAAAAGGTTAGAACATGTCAAATGTAAAATGGATTTCGTAGACGTTTTCCACACGCATGGAATTGCGTTGGGTTGACAACAATGGCTGAGGGAACAATAGGAAGCAATAGTTCTTTATTTTCATTCTTTTGCTTTATTGGGATGCCGAAGGCGCCATCTATGATCAAATGTATTGTACTTGTAGATAATGGAGATGGTTATCGACATGGTGTTTATTACGCTCCATTGTTGCTGTACGTGTTACAATGATACATTGTGTTCCAGCCACTATATCCTAACCTCAAAAAATACACCGTGCTGCCATCTTGTAACGACAAGTAATAGCTTTTTTTATGGAAGAGAGGTGTTTCGTTTTATCTCACGGCTATGAAAAGTATTTTTCTTTTCTTCACGTGAAATCGTAGACTAAAATATGATCCATATAATTTTGTGATCCGTTATAACAGACATTTTTGTTAAGTTTTATTGCAGATATTATATTACTAATGTGTTTTGTTTTGTTTACAGCTACTTCTAGGTGTCCAACGGTGGCAAACTGCAATAGTCGAGTTCTTGGTAAGTTTTATTTTCACCTTTATCGTTTTATTGCTGCGAAACAATATAGAAATAATAAATACAAGGCATGCTTTTAAAAATTATAATTTGTGTATATTTTAATAATATTACACTTATGTTCCAACGTGCAAATGTTGTGATTTTTCAAAAAATGTCCCTATTTACTTCTTTTTTAATGATTAAATTAATTGTTGGCCCAAGCTTAGTATAACACAATGATAATAACTCGGATAGAAAATGTCTAACTGTAATAACAAAATCTTGTCTAACGCGCTTCAGTCAAAATAAACCGACATGTAGTCGTTGTTATTGCCAGGTTAAGCGGCTACTACATAGGGAGTAGACTACTCTTTGCGTCCAATATTTAGCGTTAGACTTGACAACACTTTTTATTTGTAGTTAACTGCCAAGCTGCATTATATTGTTGCCTATTAATTTACAAATTTTGGCGATAACATATATTTAAGCTTGGCAGTATAAGTATGATATTTTCTCTATCTCGGTAAGACTGATTACATTTAACATGCTATTATAAAGAAATAGACACATATGGTGATGGTACCGTAGAGTCTTCATTAATATGTACAGTAATTTATTGTGTAATAAAGCGTAATACTAGTTTATTATTCATTTAAACTGTAGAATTTTATGTATGCGAGAACATTGACAATTCGTATTGTGTTGATTTATCCACTAAAAGTCTATTACGAGGAACAATTTTCATTGGAGGTCAGACTATTTGTCAATAAATTAGCAAAAATGTATTCCATAAATTCTTTAAATTTATAGTAGATTATCGTTCTTTACAATTTATTCCTCGTTTGTATTTATTGGATTAAATGATTAACGTTATTAAAATATCGGTAAGAAACCCACGATTTAATAAAACATGTGATTTGTTGTAATTTCGCCTTTGGCACTAAATTACAAAGGTAAATACAGGGCCTCACCGTGCACCGTATCAATCATTTATCATTACAGATTATGATTAAATATAATTGTGGTCACGGTCACGATTGCGATTGCAGTTGTTGTTAATCGATAATTCTTAATCACTTGATAGTATCTAGTCACGCTATAACCTGTATAAATATTCATTGGAAGGACCTAACCTCTTTCGTAACAGATCCATCAAAGATATATCCTTTAGGCTAATATATATGTTATTTCAATAATCTTATGGAAATAGAAGTTTAAATGGTTACTTTACAATTAATTGTAAATTGTTTATTTAGGGATTAGGTTTACTATTATACCCATTTTGTGGTACCACAATTATCTTTACTTTACTTTACAGTAATAGACTTTAATTCAACAGATTTTTGTTATTATTCTTGAAATAAATCTATGTAAATGTGATCTCAGTTCAAATTTTAATATCAAAATTGGAGAAATGTTATATATCAATAAATATAATGTGTCTTTAACACTAAACAAAACGTATTTAATTATGATCATTGATTATTTGGTTATATTTTCGAAACGTTTCTAAAACAGACATTCTAGGCTACTATTTCTTAAAATGAGAAAATTTGGTGAATTTAAAGTTATTTGTTTATAACAAAAGGCACTATATGTCAGTTGTTTTAATGCTGAAGCCGTACTTTTATTGCATGTCAAAGAATACAACAGCTCAGCGATCATAATATCATCAATCTAACTGAATTCTTGAATTTCGTTGCAATTAATTGTTTTGTAAATTACCACCGTTTTGAAACCGTAAAGCGATAAAAATGGTCAAAGTTATTATATTTGTTCTAGAGTTAGCAATGAGAAAAATATACAAAATTTGAAAAACTAAGCGTTATCAGAACTAAATTTGTGTAAAATGTCTCCTAAATCACTTTTTATAAATGAAACATATTTTCAATTCCATGTTTTCTTATTTTCGTTTTGCCATTCGAACTATGTCCGCATATCGTGTTATATCTGCCAGTAATACTTTAGCCGGAAATAGAAAACATATAACACGAAGCTGACTTGCTTGCAACCACGGAGCCATATTATTATAATCACGTAATAGCACTCGTGCGTAGGGAGACATCAGCTTCAATTTAAAAGTAATCCCATGAACTTGTATTCCACGTGGTCCGACTGTCTGCTCGGAGTCGTTGCGGCTTTTTGACGTAGTTTGGAATTAACCCACGTCCTAAGCCATAAAAGATAATACCCGGGCCTGGAGATGTTGTTTTACAACTTAGCATTGGCTTTTATGCCCTCAGTGACGTTGCGACGAGTACAACGGCTTTCTCTGATTTAGTAAATGCGAGATTCTTCTCACGAGAGACAATATACTCGCGTCATTTTGAAAATGTATTTTAACTAAAGTAAATTGGGTCCCAAAAATCATAAAATCAACTTACAAAATACATTTTTGTAACTGGAAGAAAAGTCAAATAATATTTCAGAATTAGTCGGAATTAAAATCTTATGCTATTTCAAGGAATCTGATGAAATTTTGTGTTTACATACTTTAGGATACGAGAAATTCTTCAAGGTGGACTGTACAGAGTGTTCATACAGTCCCTTTAACCCCCCCCCCCCCCCCTCATTATTTGTGTGTACATATCTTGTGTTGCATAACAGGACATATCTGACACAGTATGATTTTGGGGCGCTTAGATGGGGGTTGGGGGTAAAGGGGGCTAACAATTTCAAATATAAAGGTAGGTTATGTAATACACCATTGAAAAGCTTATTAAAAGAGAAACGCAATGGCGCAAACTTAATATCTTACTTCGTTTCAAAGTAATGGACATTCAATGTTCTGGAAAATAACATACAACCTACTTATTCCTAATATTAACAAATTAATAACCTGCTTTGATGTTATGATTACAATATCACTTTCCAGAACTTTGATTGTCCATTACTTTGAAACGAAGCAAGATACTAAGCTTTATAGGTTGCGCCATTCTGTTTCTCTTTTAATAAGATTTCAGTGGTATTAGATGACCTACCTTTATATTTAAAATTCGTTACCCTCTACCCCTCTCAAGCCCCCCAAAATCATAAAGGTTCAGATACGACAAACATTTGTCCTGATATGCAACACAAGATATATACAAAGTTTTGTTAACTTATTTTCAATGACAAAAATAATAAACAGGGGTTAGAAGGACTTTATGAACACTCTGTTTAGTTGTAGGTTACCACTGCAAAGCCTACTCTACATACTAATTATACAAACTCCTGAATGTTTCCAGTTTGGGCTAGATTTTTGAATACTTAGTAGGATATACTAACTATTCTATTATAAATACGTAAATAATCAAAAACTGTAATTTTACTTGAATAAAATTTGATGACAAAAAATTGAAACAACAAAGACAGAATTTTGGGTCAAAGTATGTAAATATAGAAATATTTCGTCGTTTTTAAGACAACATCAGTAGGCAGGAGCTCTTTATGATAACTGCTATGTTGAATTTATTGTTATTTATAAAATTTAATATGCTTTACTAACCATAGTAAAAAGATCGTCAACCAGTCCTTTAACCAGATAGCTCAGTTATTGAAATACGAATTATTAGAACAGTATGGAAGCAAAGACATATATCTATGTTTGTTGTTTTGCACATGTACGACTCAAATCTTTCTCATTGCCATTACTATGTTTTAACCCATCCAATACATAGACTGCAGAGATTTTACCAGTTTAATTCAAACCAATTAATTTGGATCAAAGTTACATCAATTCAGATGCAGTAGATAAACCCCTCAATTAATTCCTGTACTCCGGTTTTAACCTTCATTTGTTTCCATTGTTTATTTTGAATCCATGAACTGCACAATTATTTAGGATCGTTTCTCCAAATTTCTACTTTTACTAACCTCTCAAACGTTTCTTGAACACGCAGTTGCCTGTTGTATACACTGTTAACATTTTAATGAACGTCATAAAACCGCGCATAAATCGTCTAATAAAATGTTTAAGTCTGTTATTACGAAACAACCACTTAAACAACCGGATTACAAAAGTGCCCGGGGTTCGGGTAAGGCATGTTTCGGCAAACAAATCCTGAAGCGATGCTTTAAATTGTTTTTGAATTTCAGATAGAAAGTTCAGAGAATCTGTTGATCGATTTGTATTCATGAACTGTTGAATGACGAAACTCCGACTTCTGGAATGTTTGAGTATTTATTACTATGTGAATTTAAAGTTATAACCAAACAATGGGGTATCCATAAAATAAAAATACATAATATATCCTCAAATAAGACTAAAAATGTAGTTCTAGTTTCAAAGTTTTATCCGGTTTTAACAAAACTTTAACTGAAAAAACATGTGCTGAGCAGCAGTGATTGAAAAAGTATAAAGATTTTGTGAAAATTAGCTTCCAGGGTGTCTTTTTTGCTTTCTCTGTTTAAACCGTATATTTAGTAGACCCTTGAATACACAATTTTTACATAAAAAAAAGTATTGGTTGCCAAAGAATATAGTCTAGATTTTAAAGAAGAAAGGCAAATCTTGTATTTAGAAACTGGTTATTTAATATATATATACATATATATACATATATATATATATACTAACGTAGTTTCTGCTATTACCAAGGAAGTATTTAAGGAGTAAGGAGGTCAATAATAAAATTGTCCAAATATAAAATTTCTAAATATAGATTGTGTTTTCATTTAGCTTCTATATACACTAAAATACAGCGTTTATGATTCGTTTATAATACTAATATGATACACTATTTACAATTTTCATCACAAAGTTATTTTTACCTTTTCTCCCCAAACAGTAATTGTTCGTTACATCTCTAATTTAAAACAAATTACATCAAATCGATTTCATTTAATTAAGTATCATTCGTTCGTTTAATATAATTTTAATCGTAAATTAAGGGAATTCGAATACAAATCAAATGTTAATTTTCTATTCAATAATCAGAATTAATTAATTTCGAGTCCCATATGAATACACGGCCCAATGATATAACAATTACCCGTTAATTGAGGGCTCTGTTGGGAATTTTATGCTTTTGCTTTTAACAATAATCCTGTTTTTATAATTAATTATAAACTGCAGTGTTTTTATCGATAAATAACACTACGGATGATAACAATATCTGGTGAGTGTAAACTAAGCATACTATCTTTAACGGGCACTTTTACTGTTAAAAAAAATATTAATTTTGTGTAAATTAATTTGTCTTCTTTTTTAAAAATTAATAACGATTTTATTAAAAATAAAAGGAAAACATTTAATTATCCCGTATATGAAAAGTCTATGATAAATTAAAACACGTGTTTTAAGTTTTCTTTTTCAAATTTGGAACCAATAATGTGGATATGTTTGACTATTTTTATGGTTCACTACTTCAATGAAAAAACGTTGCTACTTTAATGATGCTCAGGTTTTTCGAAAATAATGATTCAAATATAATAAAATCCTTCCGATTCGACTGCTCTAACAGGAGATTATGAGATAAAAATCTCAGCAGTACAAGAGTTTAAATTTACTGATATTATTATGGAGAATATGTTAAATCCACTACGACCAAGTTAGCAGAAGTTTAACCTAAATTCCATCGGTTTATCTTGAGATATTGTCTGTGTGTGTTTAACAAACTATAACTTAACTTAGCTCATGAATCTATTATTAAGTTTATAATATACGTAAATACTAGTATTTTTGTTGACTCCTTGTTTTGTATTAAATCAGATAATTTATCGGACGTCAAATTTTCACCTTCAGGCTCGTCTCATTTCCATATTCCATCTTCTTCTATAAAATAATGTTAACCTTAAACGCGTTGTTACTAAATACTTTTTATTTGGTGTTAATCAAAGTTTTTGTTTTTGTTTAAGTTTCGCCAATGTCAGACATTTTCTAACAGTCTGATAATAATATCTGACGCTTTTATTCTTAGTTTTAAAGTCTGTTTTTTTAGGTGAACTCTAATTTTAACAACTTGTTTAGTAAGCGAATTACTAACTTGTATGTAATTCGTAAACTTCGATCCTCTATATTTTCCAGATCAGTAAAATCCCTTTTAAAGAAATCCAGAAAATATTGGTACTTTATTAAACAATAGGAATCGTAAGAATTGTATCTGTATTTTTACCTGTAATTATCAATTTACTTAGTAATTAAAAAAGGTAAAATCGTATTTTATAAAATGTTTTCTTTTTGGATATTTGTAAGTAAAATATTTTCCTATAAAGTGTTTTCTTTTCGGTGATTCTTTCATAACGCCTTCCATTTGCTTGAACCGATCTCGAGCTATAGTTTCATTAAAATAGTTTTGAAATATAAATAGTTGTTGAAATAAATAATTGAGCCATACTGTTGACGTATATACAATATACTACATTGAAACATATGAATAAATTATTATACTTTGATAAACTTTCTCTCTAAATAAAATAAGATAAACGCTGTTATATATTACAAGTAGGCTACACATACTGTATTTCACACAAGAATCATAACTGTTCACATATTATAGACACAAATATGAAATGTTAATATTAAGAATGATAAAGGTACAAAACACTGGAATATAAACATTTGTACTCGATAAAAATATAAACTTTAACGTTTTAGAAATATCTTTAATTGACTAAGGCACAGATCACGTTCACGAAACCAATTACGCTACATATTTATGTACTGTATATATTTAACTAAAAATGTTATTGCGACTTTCTCATCATTACAAAACCAAGGGTCTATAATATGCTAAAAAAATGCAATAGTTGGCTGAAATAAATCATGTACTATTTTAAAACCAAAATACACGTCTAGTAAGCCTGTTTCCGACCCCATCCAAACTACATTCGAAACCACTTCGCCCTCGGCTTCTAAACAAACCCTCATAATTTATACAAACCCCGCGTGCTCCGTAAGCTATAATTTTGTATAAAATACCGGACTTTAGTTACTTATTACCCCGAATGTATATAATGTTTAGGAAGTCCAATTTGTGCCAAGAGAACACGCTTAGGTTAGGCGCAAAAACATTCTTTAGAAATGTTTTTTTTTTTATATTAGTGGTTAGTGGGCGGCGCCCGTTTGAGTTATGAATCTATTTAATACTTTGCTTTAAATTACACCTCGCGCGTTGAGGTTAGGTTAGGTTCAGAATTCTTGATTTATATCAGTGAACTTCGTGAGGATATCTAATTTCACTTTCACATTTCGTATTAAGTATTATACTTCTTTGTAGTATAAATATAAATTGATTTTCGTATGATAACGGCAATGAAATATTGTTGTAAACTAGTATGTTGGTGGAACGATATATTGTAATTTGATTTACTACACACTTGCCATATGTATAAGGATAATACATTCAGTAGTAGTAGTTGTTAGGCTTATGATATAGTATCAGCAACATCAGCTTTTCTAGAATAAATAACGAGAAACTCTATATCGAATGTTATTATAGAAACTTGACTTTGCAACGCTATCATAATTTTTGCACAACTTAACCTCTACACTCACTATTAATAATTAATTATCGTATGAGCTAGTCTATCCATTAGAGTTTTAAAGATCAATTTAATTAATGGTGAAATTAATGGTACAAGAGTACAGAAAGTCAAACAACTTAAAATTAGCTTCAACAGCTCCGTAAACCTAATATTAAAACCTCTGTAAACGATAGATATTAGCTTTAAAACTTGTGACTATCATTGATATATTCACTTGATGTTGTTACAACTATTCAAACTTGAATGATCTCCTTTGATTAAAAATAAGGAAGTAATTAAATGCAAAGTTTGCTGTCTTTAGAAACACGAAAGATTACTTATCGAGCGTGCGTTGAAATCAAATTGCTATTTATTTAACGGACAACGACCCTAGCTTGAGCTTGAGAAACAGTGATGGATGTACCTCTCTTGCCAAATTGACTTTGCAATTGACAATTATTAATTGAACGCTGCGCTCAGCCGATAGAATGGAATTCCGAAACGTTTTAATAGATGCAAATGAAACTAGACGACTCTTCTTAGGGTGCAGGATAGTTGAAGTAATTTTCTTTTTATTTGCATTTACAATTGCAATTTAAATTGTGGAAATTTAATTATTTGTCCAGAATTTACTTAGACTTGCCTTCGCTTTTAAGGACTAATGGTTCTGCACTCATTCTGGTACGTAAGTACGTCAAGGACTATTTCCTCCGCAAGACTACGTATAATTCTAATTCTCTAAATTTAATGTTACAAGAAAATGATGGGCATTCGTAAGATAAAAATAGTTTTGTCAACATCCTGCCCGAACCTCCAAATACAAATTTCAATTTACCCAAAGTATTAATAATTATTTTTATACTTATACTGATATCGTTTTACAATTATTTTTTCAAAACAGGTTACTTTCGGTAGACCAAAGTTTCTATCGGAAACAGATTCGTTCAAATATGTTACCAGTTTTTTTTTTTTTTAATTTGATAATACAGTATTAGGAAAGTTTAGAAAATATCATGCGTATTAATACGAGGTGAACTATTTTGTACACCATATAGGAAGGCTTTCTTATATGCTAGTTTATTTTTAGTATGTTGAATTAAATACTTTTAGGTCTAAAATTTCGGTCATTGACACCGAAATAATCGATGTAAAATATTTTTAACGTACTGTAAATCTTTTAGGAATTTATTAAAAATATTCCTAAAAATAAAGTTAAAAATTTGAAGTGCGTTTTCAGCGCTCTCTGGATAGATGCATTAAACGGTCCGGTTTATTTATCGCCCTCCTAAAAAATATAGCTAATAATAAATAATCGTGCGTTTTAAAAATGAATTAGCTAACTGTAAGTGACGGCAATAAAATATTTGTCTGGAGAAAGTTACGAGTGATATAAATCTGTCTTAGAATGTCGGTGATTTATGAGAAAGCCCTTCCTGGCGTTCTCTGGGTGCCATTAAAATGAATTTTAACGAGTTCCAATAGAAGTGTCGGGTCTGGCCAAATAAAGATGGATGGGTGAAGAGAGACGGAAAAAACGAATTGTGACAACGCTTACAAAAGTGTTTAGTTCATGTTTGTATGAAACTTTTGTTTCGTTGTTTGAGAACAGTAAACTATGATGCTTGGTATGAATATCTGTCATGCATGCACAACATTAAAATCAATATATCACTCAAATCTAAAATGTAATTAAAACTTATTTTCTTACATTTTTTATAAGTTGACTACTCTGCGACAATGTACTGCCCCAGTGAAGTCATAAAACAATAAAGTAGTACCAACAAAGTCCACCTTATGCGCTAGGGAAACCACGACTACAGCAGTTATCCCTAGCCTATAAAATTCCAGTTCATTAGTTTTACTGCAAATTGTAAAATACATAGATTATGTGACAGGCCTACACTGACTTAAATGTTTATTGATAAAGAATTTTTTGTTATTTATTTGCAGAAAGAGTATGAATGAATTAAGTGTATTTGCAAATCAAATTCAAAACTATACAGTTAAATTTTGTGCTTCACATTTATGTGCACGCTCGTACTCGTGCGTAGTAACTTACACCTCTCCGTGTCTTATCGCTATTACATGTAAACATTAATATCAACAAACAGTTGACAACTCAACACTTCATATTTACTTTATTTATAAATAAATTGACATTGATTATTGACTGAGAGCTTGAGAATAGGATGTGCTCAATTAGTTAACAATATATGTCTAATAAACAGGCGCCAGAAGCGATCAGCTGACTGCTCGCAATGAACTCTGTACAGTCTGGACCTTAGCCAACTAGTCACTCTTCGCTTCTTCCTCATTCACACAAATAGAAACTCGACCAAGGCCATCCACTTCATTAAATTGAGTTCCTTCAACGGAAACCACGTGATCATTGTAATATTTACCACTTTCGATTTGATCTTGTCTTCTTCCGGACGTTATGGGTTTGGAGCGATCAAATTTTATAGAATTTTTAATTCGGTGGTAGTCAGTGTAGATAATAGGGTATATATTGTTTTAAACAGTAAATAATATACTGTGAAATATCGTAACTTTTTTGTTTACTTCCTTTGATTGTAAGTTTTGTGTACTATAGTAATTCGTAATTATAAAATTGTTGTTAAAAAAAGTGGAAACATTTTAATAATAGGCCTAATTTAAACCTGATATATGTGTGCCATAATTTTTAAACTCGCTAAAGTACAGAACATTATAATGCATTATGACGCTTACATTTTATATAGTTCAAATTAAGTAAGCCTACAGCTATTATTTACAGATGTGCAACTAACAAAAAGCGCGATCCTTGCCATATTGAATGACTACTTCACAGAAAGTAGACGACTCCCTCCCCTCGGCTGTGAGACATAGCGATGTCTGTTCATTTACAGATTTTGGCGAAACACTTTTCAACTTGACAGTCGGCTCTCTGATAATGTGTTCTTTTCCCTGTTGCAAAATCAGCAGCGAAATATCATTTTGATTTTGTTTAAACTATTGTGTTCTACAAAAATCACACGGTTATCGTCTTTTTTTACGATAACTTCTTTTAAAAAAACATCCTAATCATTTTTACTAATTATGTGATAATAATTTGTTTAAGGCTAGATATCGTGAACTCTAGGAAGCATGGCTAGTTAGTTGTCGGTTCGAGGGCAAAGTATAGTTTCGCCTTGCTCTGGGTAATTAAAGATTTTGTCCGAAATACCTCATTAGCCTCACAGTTGATGGATGGTATCTTCTCACTAATTGACACCACCACTATTCCCTACTGTAATTACTATCTAAGTGATCGGGCTAGGCAATTAGATTAATAATGTATTCCTTGAAATTCGTGGCAAAGTCGATCTCTCGATCTCGAAAGCGTGACCGAGTCGAGAATAATTGTCACAAGCTTGCAAAGTTATGGTAAAATAAATTCAGCCGGTGTAGGGAGGCCTTGAATTCGAGCCATGAACCAAATTGTAATTATTGTTCAAATGAGTTCTGTCGCATTAAATATTTTCAGTAGATATTTGTTATTGATTTTAAATCTGTTGGTTTTGTTTTTAACATAGAACAAGATAATAATATAAGATAGCAAAACGCTGGACTCATTCTGCTGAAGTTAACTAAAATTTTGGAACCATGCCCTTAAATAATGTAATGTCTAATTTTGATGTTATGTCTTATTTAGGTTAATTTAGTTATGCCTTAATTTGTTAGGGTAGGCTACTCCAGAATGACCATGTAAGAAACTAAATACGAATGTTTTTAAAATTCTTTACTGTATAAAGTAGACAGTAGTATCAAATTTATCAAAGCAAAATAAAAAATATAAATAATGGAATCGCAACTCATAAGTTTGAGATAATAGATTTCAATTGGCGTAAGCTATAATTTGCCTCAAATAAGATAGGCTACTTGGAACATACAGTACGTAAACGTAGCCCAATCATATTACGAGTAATTTACACGAAAAGAAATTTAATATAGGCCTACAATTCTTTTAAATATTATTTCTTTTCAGTTCTGTAATTATTTACGTAAAAAAGTAAATTTTCCAAATATACTTGTATTTATATGTGAAAAATGTAATAATATCTTTTTACCTCTGAAATCAAGTATCACGTAACCTAACGTATCTACGATATCAATGGGGGCTATTCCCATATTTAAAATAAAGAAGCAAAGTTTTCTACGAAAAAAATCTACTTTACATTTTATGCAAATGTATTCTAAAACTACGAGACTATAACTACATACAAATATAGAACAATAAGTCATACAAAATACATTTAAGTGTAACACACATTTTTTTGTTACTCATGGGGATTTTTGAAATCTTAGAAAACAATATTTGTTGCATCTTTTTGTATAATTGTTTAAACCGTATAAATGTATTTGTCTTAACTTCAAAATCCTAGAGTCATAATCATTCGTCTGACAGACGACGCAAGTTCACCAAAATTCGTGGTTAGCTATGTTGGAATGCAGTAGGCTTGGTGTACCCCCATTTCTAATCCTCCCTCCTTGCCACCTGTCAGTGCCCTGCCTCAATTCAGCGCAGAATGATCTTGTATTTTGAAATTATGCAGTTTTGTTTTCATGCCGTAGTCTTTAAGACGAATAATTAGTGTTAGTACACTGTTACATTGTTTTTAATATTACACAAAATGTATTTTTGTAATTTTGAATTTGACCCTAAAACTTTATTGGAATAAGTGGATTTTCATGTACTTTAAATTAAAATTGTAAACAAATTCTTTTTTTAAGTAAAAATATAAAAATTATATGGCAAACAACACACTGTTGTAGTGGCTTTTATTAAGGAAAAATGGTGTAAACGATCTTCAAGTAAAATTTAAGTTACAAAAACAAATTGTTATATTATTGTATTTACTACAAAAATTGAATATCGTAAAAATAAAGTTTTTAACCAAAATGCAATTTAAAAATTTTTTTTAACCTTGGTAGTCTTACAGACGAATGATCAAACCTAATACATGATTATGATTCTAGGGTTGAGTTAGGTTTTTTGGAAATATCTTTGCAACAAATGGAAATATTGGTATGCCTTTTTAATATTCCAATAGCTGGCATTTTTCCGCGTATTTGTTTTAGAGCATGCTTATGATCTATTTTTTATTATGTGCTGTGTATTGCATTCAGACGCCTAGACATACCAAGTAAACAATAAATTAAGTTTTGTAAATTGTGTGGGCATGAAACAACAATGTTTCCAGAAATACTTGGGGAGTCTGGAGTTTGCTTATTGATAGCGATGCCGCACTGGGGCTATATTTATTACGTGTGAAATGGAGAATAATAATCAGTCACAACTACCCGGACTAAAAACATACGCTTTCAATTTATACATTCTAAGCTTTTAGTTTTCAAACGTTAAGGTTTTTTTATTTATAAATATCTTATCAGAGTTTATTAAAATATATATTTTGTGTATTCGTGTAATTTAAACAAGAGTAAATAAATTTAGTGATTCGATTTTAGAAACAGTAATCCTGAAATCAAATCAATTATAAAATGTATTTATTTGCTTTAAAAATTGTGTTTGTTTTGTAAATGGATATCAATAATTTTGATAAAGTGGTAATTGTTATTTGCAGGAAAACAAAGCATAAATGAAGTTTAATTTTTTTTTTAAATTGACTATTGGGGAGAAATTTAATATTTAAATAATCCCTAATTACAAATGATGTTTGCACACAATCAATATTTATTCGTTCTTTTAATTAAATTTATTGATGTTCTAGAATTACATTACATTTATCGCAAATATTTTTTCAGAGAAAGAATGGAAATTAATTCTGATTTTAATTTTTACCCTCGGCACACAAATCAACATTATCTGTTATTTCATTCTGAATGTTCACAACGTATTAGCTCTATAGATATTGTATTTGCGTTTGTGATTTATTTTGTACATTTCTCAAAGAGTCATTATTAGCGCGTTTTTAAAGGTAATAAGTAATTAAGCTAAAACATACACAACTACAAAAATGAACATTTTTAAAATATGTAGCTATTGCTTCTGTTTTCTTTATTTAAAAAAATACTCATATATTATTATTATTTGCTATGAATAATTACAGTGGTAAACAATAAGCATATAATAATAAAGCTTGACACGTTAGTAGACCTACATATTTCAACCTAGATTTACCTGTCAGTTTAGTAACATTTGCTGATTAGTTTTTATTAGCAATACATCTCCAAAAACAATAATACAAGTAGGCCTAGATTCAGGTTAATAATTGACGAAAATAAATTATAGTTATTAATTTCATCAATATCTGTTTAGTGTTCTTTCAGTTAGGTCCGTGACATTTTAGTGCATTATATGTAACAACAATTGCTTGTCATAATCTGTAACGTTGGTTCTCAAACAAAGAAACTACCTTTATTTGGTTACTCGCTCGAACATCGCAGTTTTAACATCCATAAATAAGCGTATAACATTTAACATACATCGCACAACTATATATTATCGTATTGCTCAACATTATTGTTACTGCGCAAAATCAAACATAAAATAAAACTAGCGAGACATACATCCACGAACCGTTACTCTCTACTATTGCCATACATGCGATATGCGAATCAACCATGAATATAACGATCGAAGAATAACTTTCGTCCCGCACGACACAAATAAATATTATTTTATTTATACAAACATGTTTACTTTGGCTGGGGCTTCGTTGAAGGCATTTCAATAATTCAAACCGCGGGACAAAACTGCGCATTGTTAAACTTTGCAGGCGGTCCAAGATAACACAAGTGCTGCATTCTGTATGGAACCTTTCCTACTATAGTTGGGGAAACTTGGCATTTTAGTTGAAGATTTTGGTTGAACAGAATGGCCCAGTAAATGGTATTGTTATATAATTGTTGTTCTAGTTAAATCTTGAACGATTTAAATTGTAGTTCATTTGTTTACAACATAACGGAAAACAAGAGATAAAATGGTAGATAAAAATTGAATTTAGGTTAGAGCACCACCATATCGGATTTATTCCCAACCAAGACAATACAAGTCTACCATATTAGCATTATAGCAAGAACACGTAAATTACACTTGTTTTATTTATTGAAGTTTCCCTTCGCATTATATTTCCAAAACAATTTGTTAGAGAACCAAACAACTATATTTTTCTTGAATAAAGGTTTTTATATGTTAATTTGCAAAGATTGTTATTTTCTAATTAAAAAGGGCAGTTGAGTTTTCAAGATTTTAGATTTGTGTCACGTCAACAGAACCGAAATATATCAATAATGATTGTAGTAATTGTGAACGTATACAATTTGAATGTTAACGTAAAATTTAAGTTATTTTTTACATCTGGTTAGGCTTACACGAATAAAATAAATTGTATTGTTGACCAAACCTTTAAATTATACTTAAAACTGGCTTCAACGAGAAATTATTGTTTGATGTGTTAACAATGTTTTGCTAGGACTCCGAAATAATTTGTTGGTACAACATCAATAATCATTACTATTGCACAAGCACGTAATCCAGAACTGCGACAAATTTAAACTTAGTGTAATAAAATAAACAAGCTTTAAACGCCACTATCAACTGAAAAAGTATTCGCGATAAAACACACACGGATCATATAATCTTTACACGTGTTATTTTAATCGGTATAATTTTATTCACTAGCATATTAATAATTAAACGTTTTTTCTTTCGGGTTGTCGTTATCGCAACAGGTCGATGAGATAATAAAGGCGGGCATATGAATGAAGAAGAAGACAAGTAGGACGTACTATGACGTCACTTCCTACAGACAGACTGTGTTATGAAATCCCTTCACGCTCTGCATTGCATTGTCCGACATGCTAATATCATTCCATTTCCCTTTATGTCTACATTCAAGAAACGTCGAGTAACTGTAAGCGACTCATTTAAAACTTCAATCGACTTTATCAATTAATGAATTAGAGAAGTAGGTTTATAATCAGTAGCTAGCTTTTACTAATAATGTAAGATCTTATATTAGGAGTATCTTGATCTAGGAAAAACACAAAATCAGTTCAGCACAACTATATCTTTAACACGTTCACTGCTAAGGACGCACTTGTGAGCTTGACACTGAACACTACCAGAAGCGGCCGACGCACAGTGCTTTGCGTGCTTCGCACGCCAACCCCCATATTGGGAGTATTTTAAATACGCAATACATTGCGTGCTTCGCACGCCAACCCCCGTGTTGGGAGTATTTTCAATACA
>JAGFPH010000001.1:705326-723567 GCA_018207615.1 Philaenus spumarius
ACAAATATTTCATTGGTTGATATTTATAAAAGTAGAGTTATAAAAATATAGTAAAACGCACCCCACGATTTTCTACAATTATTTTCAAATTTTTAGTTCGGTTTCCTATTAAAGCGTGTTTTTTTAGTATTTCAAACTATAATTTATTTTCTTATTTTTTAGTCTCAAAACAGAATCAAAATTAGCCTACATAATTGTAATCAAGAGACTCAATTTTTGTATATCGTAATTGTGACAATAGATTTAAAATTATGTATGTAAAATTTAGGGGGGTGCGGGGGTAGGGGATGGGGTGTATGTACATTATTTACGTCAAGTTAATCAGACGTCTTTATTTGGTTAAAATTACTAAAGATTCCGTAGCATAGGCTACAGGTCAAGCTATAATAAAAAATTGCCAATCTTGAGGGCCCTGGAAAGGATAATAGAACAAACTATTTGCATTGTCATCGGTCCTTGATAAGTGTGCAAAGTTTCAAAAGAATCCGACGTTTTGAACACTGAAAAAACTCTATCCTTGCAGCAACACAATTAATGTTGCGGTAAAAGAAATATTTGTTTACGGGTCAGCAGGGTGTAGTTAGCTTTACTGATAAAGTAAGCTACTGTTGATCTCTTAATATTATAGCAATGTTATTAACTTAGCAGCAAATGTAAGTTCAACAGTAAGCCTAATGTTTCTATGACATTAAGGCACTACTAACTATGTCGCAAGGCTAGTTAATGTAGTAGTGAATATAAACTAATGTAGTTATAACATTAGGTAGAGTGTTTAATATTGTAGTGTTCCTTTACTGGTAAGTTAGTTGTTATTGTCACAAAAATAATAAAATTAGGCAATACATCTACAAAATATTACACTCATATTAGTTATTGTAATCATAAGAGTAATTGCTCTGTGTGTTTCAGTATAACTAACATCCTTACAAGTTTAGTTGATGTAGTGGTGAACTTCATACTAATAAAGTTCTAACACTAGTTAAGATTGTAATTACTATATAGTTTGTTTATTGTAACAATAGTTATTTTTGTCACAACAGAAACAGCTTTTCTTAATTCCGATGTTTTATTTCGAAATTTGTCGACAAGCTTTCCTCTGTATACCTAACTGTCGAGGTCCTCCAGTTAGAAGAGGTACATGTAAGAGTTCTGGAAAAAATAAAAATTAAGTGTAAGATAACTATAAAATATATTATATAATATACATAGTTATTAATGTATGTAGTTATTTACATAGTTAAGGACATAACATTTTTACTGTATCTTAAAATAAAGAATTCAAGCTTTAAATTACAACTTTTAAAAATGTTAACCTAAATTTTATGTTTAAAGCTACCGTATTTGATAATGAGTTCATTACTTTTAATTTAATTAATTACTGCGACATTTTCCACCGAAGATGGATATTTATTATCTTGTGTAGTAGTTAAGCTAGTTTGAAGTAGGTAGTAAAAAACATTCTTAGTTTTAATAATTAGTTAACAAGGGTTGATCAATACTAGTAAACATCGTAAATTATTTTAAATACATAAATTATTTTAAATATCAGAATAATTAGTTCTGATAAAAGTAATCAAAATTCATTATCCAAATATTTGTATATGCTATTTTTAGGTTTTTGAAATACATCAAAATATTTACAAAATAATTAAATAAGGCTCTGTCATTTCAAATGTAAAAATTCCTAAAACAATTCATGTTAATTGACTGATGCCATTGACAGTCTAACTGAGGCTTTAATGGAAAAGTACTTCTTAAAAACCACTCCTACATATTAAAAATTCATTCACACATTTTTAAACAGTTAAACAACCAAACTGAATCTTTTAGAATATTTTTTTTAACAAATCGTTAATTTGTTGTAAGATGTAGTTGTTATTAATAAATATTTTAGCGAAATGCCTGACGTATATAAATTAAAAATTATGTTATTTTGTTAATTTTCTTTCTTTGAGCCTTATATTTTTACTTGAAAAGATATAATATGAATGAATTGTCTGTAAATTGTATGTAGTAATGTTAAATCAGTTAAATGGAAGTTAGGTACTAAAAAATAAGTTCCTTTACATGGATTTCCTCCACATTGGATAGGGCAAGTATATATATTTCAATTTCTGAAATGAAAGTATATTATTTGATAATAAACTAATTATGTGTAAATAGATTACTAAAATTAATTTTAAATATTTACCAGAATGATTATTAAAACAATAATTTAAAATATATAGAAAATAGATTAGTTATATATCTTTAAAATAGTATGACAAAGTTATGTATAACTTCAGGCAACCTCCCATAACCTGTAATGAAATTTTAACATTGAATATATACCGTATTTATTATGGTAGTTTTTAAAATTACTGCATCGAATTATAATACTGTATTAACTTATGTATTTACCTGAACTTACCTTTAAAAATTGTAATATAATTTTGAAATCCCCATGACGTCAACAAAGCTTCTACATGTATGTATAAAGATCCATGTATGTTGAAAAACAAGAAGATCGAAAACGAAGCAGTTTAGTTATAGCTGTTTGATGTGATCTTTGTTGTTACTTGTTAGTCTACCGAGTACTGAAGAGAAACTGAATTCGAATATAGTAAAAACGTGAGAAACTGTAATTGTGGACAGGGTAACTCTAAAACAGGAAAAGGCTACCGTCTTTAAGGATGTACAACGGATGTAACCCAGTTCACTGCATAAATAACCGCCTTTATGCCTTGTAAGTAAGCTAACATTGTGAACATATTAAGATATTGTTTTCATTCCGTTTTTTAGATGTATATTACGTTAGATTTACCTTATAGTTACATTAACTAATTTAGTGACTACAATCATCGCCTTTACTTATATTAAATTAACTATGACATTTTACTACATTAGAGTTTACAGTAAAACTCAACATTAAAAAAACCTTACAGCAATGCAAATATTTCAAGCTCTAAAGTAACCATGACATTATAAATGTTACCATGACAGAAAAACTGTTAACATTAATTTTAACTTTGCAGTACGGTTAGAGTTTTTTCAGTGAAGGGGGTGAAAATCACGTTCAAAGATTCCGTTACATAGATTCATAGATACATACCAAGCTAATAAAATCGTGTTAAAATAAATATATTTAATCTTCTGTCTAATATTTGCTGACTGTTACGGTATAAAGCTTCTTCTATCTACGATTTTAATATGTCTAACCTTCCACAATTATTTGATGTGCAAGCAATATCAGGACGAAACAATCTCATACAGTCCTCTCCTCTTCAACTTATCTTTCATCTAATTTTGAAAATAAAATTATGTAATTTGCAGGATATCTTTGATGAACATCTAAATTATAACTCGTTGGTGAGAAACATTGTAAATTGTCATTTTATTAAATAATATTTTGCTCATAAGCAAGACGAATGACCTGATAACAGTAAAACATCGGGGCGAATTTTGTTACCTACATTGGAGTTTTCTGTAAATTTAAATGTCGTACGCAGATGACGGAAACTAAAAATAAGACTGGCATTAGTAAAACCGAAAGCGATATTCTAGTCGAGCTCGAGCGCTTAACCGATGTAATATCACAGGCGCCAGCCTTCTCAAGGATAGCTCCGCTCACTGAATTCGATGCTTTTACTTGAGTGGTAGGCCTATTATACACCCTTAACACCAAACTGTGTTTTTACTGTCTCAAATACATCATAAAATGGCTATAAAATGTTGATCCCGGCTGTACTTTATATACGCGGTAAGATGAAAACGATTATTGTAAGAAAACCGTAATAGATAATCATATGTTTGAGTAGATTGAATGTAGGCTATAAAGGTTTAGCTGCTGTTCACAATAAGATTTTCAAAACAGAAAATTGTTTACTATTTATTACTTTTTAAAATTAAAACGGAAGGTATTGTAATTCAGGCGCTAAATACTTTTAGATAATTTCATTTCCAACGTTTCTTTCGCTTACTGTTTTGGTTTAGCTTTAACTGTTTAACAAGATATAAACTACGGGTTCTAAAAACAACTTTTAACTTTTTCAATGTGAAACGCGTGATTCTTAACGATTCATTTAAGGTTAAGAAATATAGGATGAGCAGTTTTTCAGTTAAATCTTCTTTCTTTTAAAATCTAGTAAGGAGCATACAAAGCACATATTATAATACATTTTTGTTAGTATAAGCTAACGAGTTTGTTTATTTCTTCTTATTTTTTCGGTCCTTTGTATAAACGGATCAGGGGAAGAAACTTTTCTAACAAAGTTGATCTAATGACCTCGCATGTCGCGTAATTTTGACCCTCTCTCCCTACCCTCCACAATGCGATGCAACCCCTTTGCAATCAATGGTCTCAGATGTGAAGAAACCTTCTCTTGTGTCCATCTACTAATTGAAAGTCAACGTTTGAGATAAGAATCACAAAGGCACAAGCACACGCGAGCATGAAACCTTTATCTTTGAGCAGTAAAGTAGACAACATATAAGTTATACTTCTTTCTTTGTCAGGCAATTTATCTAATTTGGAATTTTCATTTAAAGCAATAAAATATCCCCATATTTTAGTCTGTACTATCATAACTGTTTGTTGTGAAATTCGCGGACAGATGGACTAAAATCGTTTACAAATTAATTATTTGACAGTGGTGCTCTCGTAGGATGTGTCAAGAACTAAACAAGTCCTGTCGACCCGTTTAGAATATTTTAATGCCAACGTTTAAATCACAAAACTTTCTAAAAGTTTTAATTATCTTTTTTAATTTCCAGTTTTTGCAATAAATTATTGCCTGCAAATTTGTATTTTATGAAATCTAACATTTGATTCGCAATGCTCCCCTTCTAAAACGCTTAATTACTTAACGTTAATCGTGTTTCAATAAATATGGGGTTTTTATTAAGGGAATTCACAAAAAAAAAACTGTAGCATTTGAAATGGAGGAAAATTATTTGACGTTGCCATGACGACAGCTCAGGGCGGAGATTGAATAACTCCGACAAAGTAGAGATGTTCAAACTATTTACAGAAGGGGAAAGTAACGCTCTCCCTCGATCTCCCTTTCTCTGTCTAAATGATTTTATTTTTATTCATTTTACAGTAATTTTATCAGGCTTATAAGAAACTTGTTCTCGTGTAAATATTTTACCAAGAATTCTGAACGTTTTTAAATAACCTTCTTTGCTGCGAGCATGCTTGCAACATTTATTTTTGTTCTTATTGTAATTGTCGACTAACTTTATTGAATAACATTATACAATAAAGAACATAATTTAATACTGCATCATCGTGTTGTAAAAAGGAAAATTCGAATACTTGTCTTACTCAAATGCACAAGTATTTATTTGTGTGCAAAGTTGACAATAATAGTTGAGCATAACATAAACAAGGAAACCTCCGCGTTCAACTATTCTTTCGAATGATTCTAAGATAAAACATTACAATACGACTAATAACCTGCCAACATACGTAACATAGACTTTGGGTTTGTGGAAGAGAATAATTCTCAGTTATGTAGCGTTCTGTAGACCTACGTGTTTCTAAAAACATCAACTTATGGTATATCCTTCTAAAGGGAAAAACTATAAAGACATTTAAAACACTATTCACATTACACTATATATGAACAAAAATAATCTTTGTTCAAACTAACACTACGCTATTTCACAATGTTTTAGAAATAGTAATATCTTCTGGTGCGCTTGCGTACTGCAGTGCAGACAGCTAACTTCTCCTAAAATCATAATACATAATATATATGAATAGTATAAGGCAGACGTAGGCCTCCTCGCCATAACCTTAAATATTTACGGACTGATTTGATTCCTGCCGTGAGGGACTTAGGGTGAACCTGAATGTTAAGTTTTGTTGAAAGTTAGCGGAACAAGTTCGGCAGGAAGGGAAGCAAAAGTGGGTGTGTATTATCTTGCAACCTGGAGAAATATTAGCCATTGTCCTTTGGTCGACAATGTTTGGTAGTCTCGCCATGTAATGGGCCATTGTCTATTGTATCGCCACACTATCACTAGTGCATGGTGCCAATTAAAATTTAAATATATAACAATAAACAAGTATCGGCGGTAAATAAATTCCAATTGTTGTGATTACACGTTCGTATCTGTTCGGCTTATCTCGGAACAAGTGTCCGGCGACACGCATTTGCTCACTTGTTCTTCGGGTCTAATTTAGTTTTGGTATTTGCAGTTAATCCATTAAGAGTTCAGCGATAAAACAGCTACGTGTCGTTAGGTTTAAATAATACTGCACGATGTTGGTTCACGTTATTCGTGAAACGTGTCCTGCACTGAAAAACATTCAAAAACAGAATGTCATTAAATGTCAAACGGGTGACCGATCGTAGTTAGAAATTTTGTTCGGATAAATTGTTGCGCAGAAATGTCAATTTAAACTATCTACCATTTTTTTTTCTAAAAAGTGTGCTGTTGGTATTTGAAATTACCCAATTCAATTAACTTAGTTTTAATATGAAGGATAATAAGGGTATTGCCCTTAACCAAAATTAAAACAACCGCCAAGAATAATGGGATTGTAAAATTTCTTATTTAAGGTAAAACAAACCGAAATGAGCTGCTATATGTTAACTAAATCAAACCATATAACCTTTCGCATTCTATGTACTATTTTGTTACTCACGGACGTACGTACGCACGGTCGCTTTTATAGGAGTTGATTAAACAAAGGTAAAACTAACATAACTAAATTTAATTATAGATTATTAAAGGCCTAGTATGAACAATAACGTACAGAAATGTTAGACGTTAATGAACTGTCCACGTAGTTTTGGCCTTTCAAACGTTGACATTTGCGTAGCAACCACGCGGTATTATGGGAAAGGTTAACAAACCGCAGGGATATGTTTCTTACGTTCTGAACCTCTTTTATAAATCACGTAAACATCCGGAACAGACATTATTGAATCTGCTTGAAAGTTGCTCACTTGTATCATATACAATTAATTAGGTCCGAGTACAATGAGTTAAACAGGACGAACTAAAATAACTGATGTAGTCAACATTGATTTCTTTCTTGTTATATATTATAGAATTAGTTGTAGGGTTTCTACAAAAGAAATTATTTTGTAGCATTTAAAGCGTCGGCGTAGAACTTAGGCTACCAAAAAGATCCCAAACCTTTTTTTTTGTCAACATTAATAAATTTCTAAAATGTATGATTGTTTTAATTCAAACTAAATAAATATACTTAACATCCCTATATAGTGGTGGAAATACCAACTGCCTTTTCATTGCCAACATTTGTTATGGATTTCAAGCGATTTTCAAGTTGACATAACTCACTCGGAAATTTCCATACAGAGGTACTATATTAGAATGTTTTTTTAAAGTTTGGAGATGTTAAAATTTATCGTTTTTCCTTATTTTCCGAAGCAAATTCAGATGTAGTAGTAACTTAAAATTAGTCATGTGGGTCCGCGGTTATATACCACAGCTATTAATTTATCACGAGCTTAGCAAGGAAGGGACTGCGCAAAACACATCAACGATGTTCCTTAATAAAATGCACAATGTAATTTTAAATTACTACAAAATATAATGTAGAATAAATCCCATTAATGTTGGAATATGATGATGGTGTCGTTAGAGTTCATTATATGTGAAAAATCTGCTATAAAAACTTTCTTTCTTATTTAGTGTAGCCTTTTCTAAAATATATCTCGTTATCATAGAAACAACGTGTCCATAACAATTTAAAATTGTAACTTACTTTTGCAACACCCTATTTATATGTTTAAATCAGTATTGTAGACAAACTGCGCTCAGTACAATTAGGACACTTTCATTACTCTTCTACAACAATTACTTGTACTATTTGTATGTAAATGTTTGTAATTGTTAACTTGTTCTCAAACTAAATTACATCTTCAATTAGTTTAACTAATGTTTCCTTAGTCAGTACGTTTATCTTGCACTTTCGTAATTTTAGATGAAGTACTTCTTGGAAATTTGTCTGGCAATGACTTGAAATTATGGAATCCTTTTCTATCTTTATCCAGAGTAAAACTGGAAAATTTGAATAAATTAGTTTCGGGACAAAGGTTTATCTTCAGGGGTTTGTCAAGTTATAAAATGATTAAAACATCAATAAAAGTAAAACTGCATGCTGTATGATGTGATTAACTTTGATCATAGAAACAACATATTACATAAATACGCCAAGTTGGAATGTGAAGAATATTTTGAGTCAATAATATACGTAATGATAGCCACATTATTATTTCAGTTGTACTTAAGGGTTTATTTACAGATTTTGGCGTAACGCTTTTAACATGGCAGCGAGCTTACTGGATATAAGATTTTTGTCGGTACATTAGGTTATGTTTTATACATGGTTACCAAATAAAGGAAAGAATTGAAATGTACATTGATTGAATACGCCTCAAAGAAAAGAGTGGTTAAGCTTAAGTAGATTCTAGATGAGTAACAAAAACGTTTGTCAAAGTTTAAGTGATGGTACGTTAAAAACCTTTAGTTCCTTTATGTTTACAACGCACCCTATATTTTGGACACAACAATTAAAATATATTGTTCTATTCCCCTACCATGTCATTTCAATTTTCTATCATACCCGCATTATCATAATTCACCCATTTAAAATGTTCCTTCATGAATAAATTGCGTGGAAGTTGATATCCGTATAAAATTACACCTTTATGGGTCGCTATATCGGTGGACTTTATGGCCGTGTCGCAACGTGTATGAATTCTAAGATATTACCGAGAATATAAAATTCAATATAGGTCCATGAAACCGTAAGCGGCCGTTTTATACAGTTTACGACTCCGCTAACAACACTTTCAGCAATTTTGTTTCGATATCTTTCCCCGCATCCATCGTCCGATAAAGATCCGACTCCGTGCCCTACAAATCACAGAGGGATTAAAATGTTGCACTGTATTAAAAAGGGAAGCTATTACCACGGGTTTTTATTAGGTCAGCTTACTATGCTAATTTTAATAGCGATTTAATCTAGTAAGCCGGTTTTTACCTCAGGGGCTCCGATCTTGTCTGAGAATAATGAGAGACCATTTCACGGTTCGGATATAGGCTTCGATAACAATTGCCTAATCACAAAAGAAAATAGCTTCCATCAAGCACCGTCATTATTCTTTAGTGTCGAGCCAATAGGGAATTAACATTTTGTTCGGAGCTTTTTGCATTTCTGGTTTAATAATGGCCTCCGACGAAGAAATTTAACTAGACTGACTAAAATGCTGCGCACGTAGCCAACTGCGGAGACGGTATTTACGGGGCAGTGCTCGGCCTTCCTTCTTCAACTCGGCACTTAAAGTAGACATTATGAAACGTCGGAGTTTTGTAGGTCTACGAATTGTACAACATTAATACTGATACAAAAATGTAAAGATGAAAATACGTCTGATACAGACGCTGCCTGTAGTTAGCCAACTTACGAGCTATAATTTTATTAAATACAATCTCTGTAGCTTCTGAAATATGTGTGATTTGAAAAAAATAATGTTCTAATATCAAAACCGTTCAAGAAGAATAAAAATCTGACCAGTGGTTCTCAAAATACAATGTGTCAAAGTTCACTTTTTGCTCTCCATAACCATTCCTATGTTAAATCTCAATTATTCTTACTTGAAAGTAAACTGTCCAGGATGTAAACTGTACTAGTATTGTACATCAGCTTCATAATATTGTTGTTCTTTGAATAGAATCATAAATACAGTAAACAAGTATCTGAAATTATAAGTATCAGTCTATCATTTTGTTTTTTCCCAAACATTAAGACAACTCCGGAACAATATGAGGTATTGATAACAAATTTTACGAAAAAGTTTGCATCATTATGAAGCGTGCGATCAAATTTTATAAATGTTTACTTAACCATTTCAAAATGGCGTTTGTTGCTAAATATCGCAAAAACGTTAACATTTAATAAACTAAGAAGATTTAAAGCTCTTTTAATACTGAACAAGATGATGTCTTTAATTTTATTATAAGTCAAATGGCAATATCGAAAAACTGTCATCTTCGAAATGAGCAAAAGACAAAAGTCCTATCCTATAACTGTTGGTTAGTTACCTGCAAATTAAACTAACATTAATTTAACAGTTTTTAAACATTTCCTAAGTGGTTGCTCAGCCATTCAATGTCTTTCTTTTCTTTCGATTATAAAATACCATTATCGAACCTATTATTAAATCGATTCAAGTCCCATTTCTGCACAACATTTCACAAAATATAATATTGTCGAGCGTCGCATTTTAAATCGTCCGTAATTCGTTTCCAATCCGTTGGCTTTAGTACAGAAAATTGCGAATTTATAGTAAGAAGATTTCTGCTAGATTCCGGCTTGAATTATCGTCCGAGTTGTTTGAAACTGGCGTTAGAGAAAATTACCGGTGTGTTGGCGCACTCCCTGATCCGTGTTTACTGGCGCTCACTGGTCGTAAATCACGCTAACCGCCGGTTTTCTAACTACTAGCTATATTTATTTACTGGTGCTTTGTTAGAGACCAGATACACATAAAGGCAAATGCATTTCAGGTGTTGGCGATAAGTTGTGGAATAGATTATTTTGAAAATATAAACCCTTCTTGTTTCTATGTACTGACTGCCTATATACGGATATCCTTTAATTATCGGGAATCATCAATTGTTATATATACGCCTATAAACTTGTTACAATGTTTGAGAGATTTATACTAGGTGTAAGTTAAGCCGGGACTACTGCAGTAAAAACATCTGTTGAATTTGTAACTTGGTAATACACAGTATTATGCCTCTCGGAGAAATTACGTAGGCGTAAGAGCGAGAACAATCTGTAACTGAGAATTTATTCTTTAACTAAAACATTGGCTATTACCTACTAAATTTAATAAAGTACAAACTAACATACAAATTATATTAAGTTGTAATATGTGGTGTAACAAATAATATCTCACGCATTTAGGTTTTTTAATGAATAGTAGTTTCTGGTTCTCACAATGTATTATTTTTTACTTATTAATTGAAACGAAAACCAAACCTTGTGGGATCACAAACTGTCACAGTCGTATTTGCCATTCCAAATTAATTCAAATCATAGTTTAATAAATGATATGAACTTGGGTTTAGTTGGCCTACTCTCGTAACTTTACACGTGAAAGGGCTTGATTTGTGTATTTAAGTATCTAAATCTATGTTTTTGTGGTCTTTATTCTGTCATCTTCAAATTTATTTCAAAATCACAAATGGTAAAGAGGTTATACATCACATATTTTAGAGATTAAAATTGTAAAATTAGAATTAGGCTATAGATTGTCAAATGGTTTAAAGCGTAACTGTAAGTTTAGATTAATACCACGTTTATATGTGTAGGGTTTAAAATCAATTTCAATTTACTACCTGTAAATAGATTCATAATGAAGTGTGGAATCAAATATTATCGCAAAGGGTATTAAAATAATGCGGTATCACAATACAATATTGAAGTGCTATAAATGGATTCAAAGACAAACTGCTTACAGTAGAGACGAAAACAGTATTTTCAATTGAACAAATCGATTCTCTACTACTGACGAATACACGCTTGCTACAATTTACTTGTCGATTATAGTACGGGAATAAGAATTCAGTTTCTCGAAACACCTCACGCCGATAAATATTTGAGTCTATTTCAGAACTCGAAGAGACATTCTGCAAAGCTTATTGCAAGGAAAGAATGCTTTGAGTAGAGTGTAATGTAGTAAAGTCGAGATAAGTCGGCAGGAACGGTCGTTTGTTCGGCTTTTAACCAGTTTCGGCTCGCAACAACACGGTTCCGTAACATATTCTTAAATCAACAACAACA
Organism: Philaenus spumarius; assembly: GCA_018207615.1. Taxonomy (NCBI): domain Eukaryota; kingdom Metazoa; phylum Arthropoda; class Insecta; order Hemiptera; family Aphrophoridae; genus Philaenus; species Philaenus spumarius. The sequence goes on from JAGFPH010000001.1 coordinate 717,142, forward strand.
ATCAACTTGTTTTTACGTCGGGCTTAACAATTAATTGTTGTCTTTAAACCTGAAATATTTTCTGGCTTGCATAAATTAACAAACAATGGAAATATTTCTGTTAACGTAATTTAACTGTTTATTATACTTTTGTAGCAGGACAAAATTTATGAACCAAGTGTAGAACTGATGTTTTAGGGAGCGGCGGTAGGTTAGTCGGCTCAGAGAAACGTGTTTGAATAACGTGTCATAGGTTCGAATCCGGCTATTGCCGTTGGCTTTTTCCATTTTTTTCTACTTCCTGTCCTTTATTTGTATTATTAGTACAACTTGGAAGTAATTTTTCATTGAAAATTAAGTTTTTACTAATTTTAAACCCTTGTTACTAGAGATGTTTTTAAATGTTAAACACTTCATAGATTTTTCTTTCTGAAATTAAATCAATAAAATTCGTAAATCATTCGTAGAGCTACTGCAAGCTTTTTTCACACATTAAATCTAGGGCTGAGACTAGAGCAGCAATAGCTTCTAATTTGCATAATAAGGTAATAAATAGACACTTCAATGAAAGTTTTTTTATCGAGGCTGTCTAGAAAATTTAAATCCAAATATGCAGGGAAGGATAAAATGGAGACGTTACATCTTATTTCTCTAATAAACGTTTCTGGTCCAATTACATATTCCAAAGATAACACATTTACTGTGCGCAATAATTTTGTTAAAGGTATAAAAACTAGGCAATATTTTAGATTCATTAACGCTGTTTTACTTTCAAACGAATTTAATCATTAAATTGTTCCACATTTATTTTGAAACTCAATCAATATCCAAACTTCAAAACTTGATCAATCGGGTCAATGCTTGTTTAAAATAGGCTAAAAACTTTCCACTGACTGGAATCTTAAGCGCTGAGTCACTCACAAGCCAGATATTCAATTTTACTAATTTGTAATAACAAGAAACAATATTTTGTCCATCTTAAATATTTTTATTTGAGTACAGCCTTTAGATAGCCTCGATCAAGATCGTTTATTTTGGGTTTCATACCTTCCTACGCCGACTAGAATCTGAGATATAGAAATATAATACTGTATGCGATTATTTTTTTCAATCTTGTATGGTAAATATTTTGGAGTATGGGAATCATCAGCAACTACAGTACGATTTTTTTAACCGTGCCCTCGGCCACGATGTACTAACCTGGATGATAACGTTAGAAATCGCTCCGTCTACTCCACGAAAACTGAGCCGAGCGGCGTGAAACAGCAAAAACCGAGCTTCAATAACACTGTCATTTAATACACTTAGAAGCGATGTAAAATTATGAAACTTTCACGGATACGCAGATAAGAACTATACGATTCGTATGATGTAAAAGAAAATCAATTACAAAGCCTATTTCATATTTAAAAAATCAATATTACAGCAATGTTCTTTAATAATGACATGAAATTTTCACACCGCTGGAAAGTTTTTTATTTGTTGGTCAGAGACAAAGTGTTCGCGAGAAAGTTTTAGACAAAGGTCCAAATTAAATATTTTATTTGAAACATTTTTTCGTTTGACTTACGGTTTGCTCGGTACAGCGGTATAATGTGTGCGTTTCAATTAAAACTACACCTGGCCGGGCCGTGCCGCCAGGTCGTGTTTGGCATTATTTACCTTAACCACACCACAGTATTATTATTCGAATACTCGAACAAGAGACAAGTAGTCTATGACTCATTCAAGTAGTTTTTATTTCAATAATTTTATTCATTCATTTTTGTTTATTCGAAGTTTGTGGAACTGCCTTTACAATCCCTCCCCGCTACACCGCTAGCCCACCGTGCGCTAGCCGAGCCGAGGGCACGGTTAAAAAAATCGTACTGTACGTATCTGTAAAATGAAATAGTATGATCTCGATATAATTCAAACATTTCAAGAATGCCCTTATAATGCAGTGCAAACTAGCCTAAACCGTTCGTGATATTTAGTGTGTTCGATGTCACCGTTAACACGGCCATGCCTTGTACGTCCTACTACAAAACGGGTGTCGATCAAATGGAAACAACGCTTTTGGGATAATACGACGAGCAGTCGTGAATGGAACAGGAGACCAAATCGAAAACGAAGCCCTTGTTTAAGGATTCCGTCAATTCTCTTGGGTTACGGCGTAGTCAACCGTTGGAAACTTTCAGAGTATCAAAGCTGAAAATGCAAAGCTTTAAATAAATTCAATTCAAATATTGTTACATCTGAACAGATAACTAGTGAATCAGGTTCAATCATTCCGCAGCTTTAAACAAACCATGAACCGTTTAAAGAACAAGTTACCGTAGCTTTAAATGTGTTAAGAATAACATAACCTTTTTCTCTCTTCTGCGTCAAACCTGTAGCAGCAACAGTTTTTTTAGTTTCCTCCAATGAAATCTTCCTTAAAATTTCTAAAAATTAGAGCTTAACAGAATACAATTTAGGATATTAAATTAACACCTGTTTTCCGGTATATTTAAAACAACCGGTATTTTCCGGTCTTATTTTTTTAACAACTTACTGAATGTTATTTCCATCCTTTTTATGCTACTTCGGCAACCATGTTACATCGTAATTTCATCAATTTTAAGATATCGAAATGACCGAGGTATCGTTTGAAGAATATTCTAAAAACTGTCCACTGACAAATCTCGTTTGGACTTGACCGTGAAATGGCTTCAAATGAATATTTCAGGAGAGTGGCGTGGTGCATTGGTTAAAGGGGCTCGTGGTTAATGTTGAACCGTCAACACAGATGGGGCTTATTTACTGGCGTTACTAAACGCTACTCCCCCGGGTTCATGGGAAAAAACTTACAGGCTTTGGAATATCTCGGCTTCTAGTTGGCGTAAGGAGGTGACGCATTGAAAGAAATTTTTTTACTAAAAAAATATTTAACTACATAATGTCTCAAAACTCAGGTTCAATATATACAGAATCGTATGCAAAAATATAAATTGTATTTTCCCTTTTTTAAAGGTAATCGTATCAAAGTTTTCTCCCTCGCTTAGAAAATGCCCTTTTTTAGTGAAGACAGAGTATTTTTATGTTATTTATATATCCAACTAAGTTGTATGAATCAAATTATACGCAGGCTTATTTCATTTTTAACCTAACCTAACTCAACTGTGATAACCCTTAGGAAAGTTGTTATCTGATGATGTTTCTAAATAGAAAGTTGGTCAACCTATGGACTAAAAGTTAAAGATCTTTTTTCTACTCTATTGTTACTTAATCTGTAATTTTATTCATAAAGCAATTGGAAAAAATGTGTTCTAGAATTAGTTTATAGGACAACCCTAATCAAGAACTTTCTATTTCCGTCCTAAGCCGATATATTGCAATGTATGCAGGACTCATGTAGTTGATAAGGGGAAAACACGTCAAAATCAAATATATAGTGTATATGTTTAGCGTTGTTTAATTTCATTAAAAAGTTACAATCTTTCCTAAATAAAAGTATACTTATTTGGGAATAACGTAAAATATACAAGTTATTTGTAGTTTTTATTCAAAAGTGTATATTCTACAGTTTTTGCAATATTAAAAATGCTTTTATTGCCACCATCGCGCAAAAGCAATGTATTTGCCAACGTGCAGATAATCTACTTATTTACTGACCAAGTAATACGAGACTTGATAGCGAACTGTGGGGGGGGGGGGGGGGGGTTGGATACTCTTTAAAGTTGACACTCGGTTAGACAAGGAAGGATGATAATGTCCCGCCATACCACAACTCACAAGGTTAGTACACTAATCTGCTTTGAATTATGGGAAAGAAAAACTGCATGCAAGCTGTTTGGACACGACATCAGGCAATAGTGTCTAACCGTCCAGCCGGTGAATAAATCCAGTAGATTGGACAATTCCAGGCCTAGCACGCAGCTCAGCGAACCTATGTTATAAAAATCTGCAGATTAATTTGTGTAAACACTTTCGTCCTTCCATTGCTCCAGACAAATTTCCATTCATATAAAAATAATAAAAAGGTTGCGAATAAATCTCTTCTTAAAACAACCAGGCCTAAGTCGCGCTGGTTCTATTTTATAAAGTTATAGGATTTATCATAACCTCAAAGCTAAGTGGTAAATAATATTAAATCAAACTATTAGCCTTTGACTATGTAATAGGACTAATAATAAAGGTTAAATAGAACCAGTAAGGCCTAGTCGTCTCCTAAACAAAAATAAACCCCAACATTAGATACATAAATATACAAGTATTAGCCAAGTGAATATTTTAAACTGAATTTCACTACCAGTTCAATCATGTATATCATATTTTGTAATATATGGAGCTTGTATAAAACCTCCGTTAACGTTGCCATGTATATAATACAATACAATAGTGCTTTCTAGGTTTATTTTTCTGCAACACAATGACAAATAGTGTTTTCAAATGCACGGCGAGATCCAAAAAGATGGATAAAAATAGCGAAGAAATACTGTATTATAAAAGGCCCTGAAGCCTAAGACATTATTTAAACGAAAGATTTTAGTAATCGATTTGTTAAAAGAGATTTTGCATCGCCGTTGATGACGTCATCGTGAAACAATGTACTTGCGCAGCCCCTCTTCCACGCAATTACTCCGGTAGCGGGAATTATCCCGTTCTTACTTTGATTGTTACAGTGGGCATAATTTTACATTTAAACGCCGCGGCGTTGGTCGGGTGGCGGGAGGGGTTCAAAATTATAATTAAGGCGTCTGTCGGTGGCGGTAAAAATTGGTTTTAAGAACTGTGCTTTTGTCAAACTTGTGTTTAATCACCGTGTTGGGAAGGAGGATGGATCAGCCGTCGAATATGAAATTAGAGTAGGGATAGTTTAAATGGTGACCAAGTGGTGACGGTAATTATGTGGGTAAAATGGTATTATAAATATAATTAATTATGGAACAATTCCTGAGTGATTTTTGTACATTTTAACATAGATGGAGTATATACACAGATGTATACAACTAGACTTACAAGTCAACCTAATTTAAATTTAGTTGTTCTGAGAAGAAATAATCTAATGTAAAATGTTCTTACTATGTCATATTTATTACATTTCGCTTGTGAGAAAGCCCTCAAGGGAGTAACTTTCTCTCAAAACTAAGAAGAACGAACACTTCACTTGGGTTATTCGAAATCGAGTCTTTCTTTACATTTGGTTTTTCTTCACCATTGTTTTCAGTTCTGTAAGGATAATTTAAAAATGATTAGTTAGCCTAAATGGTTCCCGAGTTAAATTTTTTACATCTCTAATATATATATAGCTTTAATAGCTTACAGACTAAATATAGGGCAATATTCATTCAAGCAAGTTCAGTTCGCTACATACCGTGCTCTCTCCGAACTTTGGTGCAATCCGATTGGGAACACGTTGATCGTTAATTGCCGGCTGTTTGACAAAAAAACAAAACAAAAACCACAACTTTTAATGGTTCCAGATTAGAAAATACAGCCAAAGGAACAAACTTGGTTCATTAGTGGGACGCTAGGAAGCGTTGCTGATTGTAGCCTCAGTTTCTTTCTTTATCCGGATGATTGGTGTGGTGAGTTGTTGTTGATAATGTAGCATGCATCATTAGGCCCAACTGTTCGCTCATCAATAACTATTTAAACGCAATTGACATTTGTTTTCCCCGCTGCGTACTTAATTAGAAACATGCGAGACGTGGCAGACAGTGCAGCCAACCTAATCTAACTTTTACATTAGAGTTTAGTTTGAATACATTGAATATACATTAGTTATCCGTAAACAGTAATCAGAATGTGAAAGAAATCGTAAATAAATAACTGCCTAAACAAATCGCACATGCTGTTGTAATAGGCCTATAATCACCGTATGTGTAATATATGTTGGGATGGCAGCTACTTTCTCAAATCAAGATCGATTGTTGTTTTAAACAACTTTTATGTTCTTATATTTTATCTCGAAAACTGAGATTTTATTGATCATTTACGGCTCATTGTCACAACATTAATGGATGCGAATTTTGGTCTATTTTCAACTGTAAAGCATAAAATGAAGGACTTTTCACAAACTGTTCTCACTTTTTCAATCTCAACACGAAAATGTTAAGCTTATGTAAAAACGAATGATTTATTATTATAACATCGGTAAATGTTTCATCAAAATGGGATTAGTAATTTTGTAGTTAAATTAATAAACAAGAAAAGAATAATCTCGTTATAATATAGGTAATTATTATTATACCTACGTTATTAGTAGGCCTGTTCGAGTACTCGATCATTCGAGTTTTTTATCGAGTTTTTTACTACTCGACTCGACTCGATATTTAAAAATAACTCGAAATCTACGATTCGAGTTTTAGTGTCTTAGCTATAGCCTTCAGCGTTATTGCGTATTGGGTAATATGTAGCGCCAGATGCACGATAATTTTATCGTATTTGTAAGATTATTTTTAGGTTTCCTGTTTCCTCATA
>JAGFPH010000001.1:731720-750146 GCA_018207615.1 Philaenus spumarius
ATAATATATATTTTAATCCCCTGCTTTAAATCTTTTATATTATACATCACCCACTTTAAACAATATATATTTTACATCTCTTACTTTAAATCTTTTATATTATACATTGCCCACTTTAAACAATATATATTTTACATCCCCTATTTTAAATCTTTTATGCTATACATCACCCACTTTAAATTATTTATACTAAGCATTTAATGACCAAAAGGCATTTATTTTCTTATAACATGATTCTGACAACAGTTTTACATTCTTCTAGCGTACCTTAGGGGCAGTATAAGCGTTTAAACGGGTTTTGCAGTTTTAACCTAAACATATCATATATCTGTATTGATATTATTATTTAAACAATCCTACTTTCTAAATGTTTTATAACGTGGAAACATTGTTTTCTTATACTGCTAGTGGTATTTATCCGTGACATTTAAATTAAACATTAACTAAAAAAGTGAACACTTTTAACTGTAAGTATTTGAAGAACTGTACTCATGTTATAGACTAATACATTAAACCATTAATGTTAAACATTCTAAATATTAAAAACCATTATATTCTGTGATGGTTTTATAACTTGTCAAAGTTTACAGTTTCCTACTAAATACGGGCACAATGCGGGCGAACTGTCACATTACATGTATAATGTAAAATAACTGAGTATCAATGTAAGCTGTTCTTACCTCTGTTACATTGTCATATAAAAGTAAATATGGAGCATTTCCGGTGGGTAACAAGGTCGTGCCATGTTATCTGTATTTGAATACGACGTTGTAAATAACCTGCACTAAAAATGTGTTGCGTGTGGAGAGAATACGGTAATTGAATCAAATATTTTATCTGTTTTTATCTACTTTTGGCCTCGTAAATCAAATTCGTTTAATGGCTAATAATAGGCCTACTATAGTTTATTTGTATAAATAAACCACAAATCAATAATAGTTAATTTATATTTACATACGTTTCATTATTTTAAATCATAACTGGTAATGTTGATTAGGTCTAAGGTTTATTCGTTTAACTATGTTGACAAAATAGACTCGTAGGACTAGTAATGGCTTAAAGATACGAACCCTAAAAAGTATTAATTTTAATTTTTTAAACTAATTAGCAGCAAAAGTCATACATTAATAACACATAACTACTCAATTCTGCTACAACTACTACACTCTAAGATGATAATATAAATATGTTCATAGTACAAACTTTCTTGTAGAGAAAAATCCAAAATGTTGTTTACATTAAAACATAATTTACAAGAGTTTAATTTATTATTTATATTTAGTTTTATGGATCGTTGGACAAGACAGAATGAGTGAATGTATTTTATGTGAAGCTCTTTAAAGTAACTATTAGGTCTTTTCAAAATAAGAATATGTCTTTTGATATCTCAAACAATGATTACTTTTAAAATCTTAAGCCTTAACTACAATAAATAAACGGTACGAAGAACTGGCACATTCATTCTCACGAACATATTTAAATTATTAAGCAGATTCACTGTGACTTCATATTAGTAGGAGAGTAACTAATAAATATTATTGTTAGCTAAAGAGAAAACTATTCGATCGATTTCGAACAAATTTTCACCAAACATCCCAATTAGACCTGTATTGATGCACGAACAAAGGATACGAAAATTTTTGAAAAACAACCTCCTTTTTGGCCAAAAAAACCCACAAATCAGTTATTATTATTATTATTAGCTAAACGATCGTGTTTAGAAAGATGCGGTTTTTTGCATATGGTAGGGTACATTAAGGGCTACAAATAAGCAAAATTTTATCAAAATCGTTGAAGCCGTTTTTTTTATAAAAAAAATAATAACTGATTTTTGGGGGTTTTTTGGCCTAAAAGGGGGTTGTTTTAAAAAAATTCAAAACCTTTTTTCTTGCATCTATACAGGCCTAATTGACATGTTTGGTGCAAATTTGTTCGAAATCGATCGAATAGTTTTCTCTCTAGCTTTGTATACATACAGACAGACATTTTGTAAAAACCACTTTTTTGGACTCAGGTGGTCCCAAAACAGATATTTCCACAAAAATCTCAACATCGTTTTTTTTTTTTTTGTGATCACTATACTTTCTCTGTACAATATAGCGAGAAACTAAAATGAAGTTGGCTTAAATATATCTTTTTAAAATTACAAAAATAATGTAGTTCTGAAAAAAGGTGAAATCTCAAACTCACTTATTTATTTTAAGTAAATCGTAAATTAAATTAAATATAAATAAAACACAATAAAAATTTTTTATTGTGTTTTATTTATATTTAAAAAACTCGACTTAGAGAGAGAATGCATGACAGATGGCTTAGGCTTCTCTGGAAAGCAGTCCAGTCACAAAGGTTTTATAAAAAATTATAGGCCTAACTTTAATAAAAGTAATGCGTAATTAAATAAATAAATAAGTGAATTTAATATAATTACATAGTATAAATGAGAAACAGTAATACAAAGGTAAATATACACAAAAACCGAAGGGAAGGAAAAAAGATGATTAAATTAGAGTGCCGTTAAAATAAATTCAATAGAAAAAAATATCAGTACAGTAATAAGTCTAATGGAAAAAAATAAACATCTAATAACGGGAGAGAGGGAGAGGGAGAAGATCTGGTTAAATTTTCATTAAACTAATTTTGGTACTAACCAAGAAATAATACAAAAACGAAAAATAAACTCATACAAAAACGAGAGGGAAAAGTTGCATTAAAATAGTTTCAGTGGTTTCCTAGAAAAAATCGATTGTATGGCAGACAAAAACTGCATAAGCTATATAATAACATTAGTTGCAGAAGTGCATTGTAGTTCCAGTGCGCATAGGTCTAATGTGGGGACTCGCTGAAACATCGTCTCCCACACTTCTCATTATGGTTAAGCCATCTGATCTGCTTTCCTCATGGCTCATGGCTTAGAGCGTATCTCTGTCTAATAGAATTAATCATTTGTCATCACATCATTCCTGACTCTGAAATAAAACACTAGCTTGCTTTGCAAAGATTTAATTACACTGGTACATGTGCATATACCTTTATAACTCGTCTTAAATAATTATAAAGTAAATTCTTCTTTTGCGGTCTTAGTAATTAATTAGTAAATAAAATAAAACGTATTTATTATTTAGTTTAAGATTATTTTGATCAGCGTTGCTGAAATAATTCCATTTTGTAATAATTAGTTAAGTTAGTTTCTTAACGCACACAATTACTAAATTCAATTATCTGAAGAAAATTATAAATTAAAGAAGTAAAAAAATTATGTAAAAACTATGCACTAAATCCGTTTGTTTTGTTTATCAATCTAAATGATATTGCTTCAAATTTGACGGAAAAATACTGAAACTTAAAATAATTTTAAATAACTTTGAAAAAAAAAACATTATTTCTAATTTTTAGGATAGGTTTATTTTAGTAGTAGGTCTTCTTGGTGATTCTTTTGAACCGTTATTATAACTCTCATTAAATTGTAACCTGTAAATTTGATTTAGACATTTAAAATTATTTGCCATTTTGACTTTGAGGTTATAACGAATCAACACATCTGTTATACATAAAATATATTTGCCGAAGAAGGAATATAAAATTGGAGTGCAAAGCATGCATTGTGTCTCTCCTAGTATTAACCAAACAAATTCCTCAGATTTTTAAAACACTAATAAATATAGTACTTAAACATGTGAAATAAATATTTAGATTTATAATAACATAATAGTTAGAAAATAATACAGTATATTTGAATGTATAATTGTAATATTTAATTCTGTAATTTATAGAGGTAAGTAATTAATGACATTCAATGAATAATTTATTATCAGTTTTTAACAAGACACATTGTCGGCTTTTAAATTTCAGTATATCAGTAAGAACCCAATATAAAGTTAACATTCAATTAATCACATTATTTTTACTAAACTACGCAAAACGAAGAATGGCGTAATAAATTTCGCGAACATTCAATTCTACGAATATTTACTTTCAAAAACAAATCAATTTCAGAATTTTAAATGGATCGGCTCGAGAGATAAAAGGGCGAAGTCGTAATATATTCAGTCCTCAGTTCGAAGTCTGTCTTGACGTATCGGGAATGAATAGTGACAATCAGAGTTAGAAATAAAAAGATTCTCTTAAGACTCTAAGGACGTGACTTTTGTATCTTTATTGGTACGTCCTTCGTTCAATCCTGCAAGGCTCGTGTCAATGAAAAGAGCAAGTGGCAAATTTAATCTAAATATATACATTCGTTCTTAATATTAAGAAGAAATGCAAGTCACTTCCCCGAAGCCGAATGATTGTCGGGAGCTTACTCAGGCTTATTCAGCCCGTTACGTCAGCTCGCATTGGTTCGATAAATTTAAAAAAGTAAAACTATCAGATTTTTGTAAATCTTAAAAGTCTGGTGTTGTAGAGAAACAAATTTAGAGGTCATACTTATTCGGAAGTTCAACATAATTTGTATCACGTGACCATTTCCTTCCACCTTTATTATACGAGATAGTCGTCACAAATGAAATATAGTATAATCAATTTCATCGCGATACGTATAGTAATCAGGATAGAATTGTATCATCATGATAAATTATCTTGCGTAATGAACTGTAGGAAATTCCTATAAAGGAAAAAACTCACGTAAATTTACCTGAATACAACAGTATAAAACTTCGTTATGGAGTAATTTTCTTATTAGTTTATTATTACACTGAATTATATAATCTTGAGTTTTAGTTGTATATAACAAAGAAGCCGGTTGTTTTATAAAATTAACAAGCAAAGTCCTTTACTTAAAAACTATTTTAATTAAAGTGTTTTTGTTTCGGTTTGATTAAATTTTTACAACGATATCAAGTAGTCTTCGTTGACTTCAAGATTCTTAGAAAATTTATTATTCAGATATTTCAATAATATTATCCCAAAATAAAGTGATTCATTCGTTCGTCTACTTGAAATGAGAAATTATTTAATACCATTGACGTCACAGGCTGCAGTAATTTGAATGAACTGAGCGAAGTGAAAGTGTTTCCATACTTCTAGTAAAATATAGAGTTTAGTGAACATTAAGAAAGTTACAAACTTGACATGTAAGTGATTTGTGATAGGTGTGGTGGAATATGGACCATATTTGGTTGAATTCTGCCCATTAGGTCATATTATTAATTATAGGCCTAAATAAAACAATGCCGTATTGAAATTTTGTACTTTCGAGATTTTGATTAATCGTACACCATTATTAAAAACAAATTATAAAATATGTGCGAGGAGAAAGAAAAGATTTGTGGCGAAGCAAACAGGGGTATTCTCGAGTTTTAAATATAATTTAGATTTAAAATATCGAAAAATACATAGAAATCAAACGTAAAGGGTACATTATTAGGGATAATTTATTTTCAATCACGTGGTGTACATAATAATATCTATAATAATTTTATTTGAAATAAAACTAAATATTTATTCAACATTTTTACTTTTCATCATCGCTTTTATTGAATGTTCTTTAAAGCAATCTTTGTTTAATTTGATTAAATAGTCCAAAGCTGAACCAACCAGATGGCGCAAGACTATTTTACACAGGAGTGGATGGCAAGTGATTTGGCGGAGGATTTAATTCGCTAACTCAATTAATGCTACTTGTAGTCTCTGCAATGCGCCCTTTTAGCATTAACTATCCGTGCTCATGTAAGAATTAAATTCACTCGAGAGGCTGCGATAGCAAACTTAATTTATAACATTTCAACTATGAAAGCAGTTAAAGTAAATGTTAAAATGGACGTTAATTATTCGTAAAAGTTATCAAAAGGATAGTAGGCTAATATTTGTAGTTTAATTTTATATAATGATTTGAGCTTATATTGATTTTGTACAGAAAAATCATTGTTAGCACAGTTTTGCTATTTAACAACACATTTTGTATAACACAGTCTAGTTACTATTCTCTTATTAAAAAACAAACCCTAAAGTAATTAAATTTATTTAGCGTATATTATATTGACAAATCACGCTCTGCCTAGTGTACTCGTGGAAATTATTTGTGACTTAATGAGTATAAAGTGAATAAACCAGTCAAATTCAAAGAACATGTTTATATTTTCTCTTATATCTATATATAGTAAAATAGTAATTTATCTATCTAAATGTCAAGCTTTTGGGCAATAATTTGTGCTAGAGAAAGTTTAATGTAAATCGACTTGATTCTTAATGGATAAGTGCATTTTCTAGATTTATTTTATTTATTATTAAATATTATGATTTTATTGGACTACAGTTCGTACATTTGTGCCCACTTTATTATGTAACTAGGACGGAAGTTTAGGAAAGGTAGACTGGTGCACGTTTAAATATAACTTTAACCGAACGTAAAATAACTTTAGTTTCTGTTAGTAGCCTACTTTGTCTTCTAAACAATCGGGAAATAGGAGATAGTGAGGCCTTTAGCATATATGTAGAACATAGATTACTAAATACTAACCATCCAACCAACCAACCAAACCATATTCTGAGCGCTATTGATGGTGTGGGTGGAGCTGGTACTTTCCCAATTTTCAATATCTACACAGATCACATAATCTAGATAAGATAAAGAAACCTCTTATTCCGACGTAATTTTTATTCACTTTATGTAACAGAACCAAATTTTACAATATTCAACAAAAAGATATTCGTGTTACGATAAACTAAGAAAACTATGTAAGATTGATCGAAAACTAATCGATTCGTCTCTATTAAATCCTAGTCTATATTATAGTTTTCACTTATCCATCATCTACGCTACCAAAGTTTAATTTTAACCAAGCAAAGCGATCGGTTTGTAATTGCTTCTTCAAAGTCTAAAGTCTGTCCGCGGGATGAGATCGATAGACCCTCTCCCCCGAGGCAGAAGCGAAGCAAAAACTTGGAGTGAAATTAATGAAGCAATCTGCTCGCACGCACACGTCATAAATAACTTCTCACGCGTCATGTTCTACCCTGTAATTATATACCATCTATTCAGGATGGCTTTCGTTAAAAATGTCATAGGTTGCGGCTAACAGCACATTTTCTTGCTAAACGCGTTCTATACATTTGTTGCGAGTAATTATTTATTGCTGAAGGTTCTATTTAAGTTTCCTGGTGAAGAAAGTTTTCGCAAAACAGAACTTCGTGGGCTAAGCAGGGTTGCCAACTTAGGGAGATGTGTCTCTAAATTCAGAATGAAATCGTGTGATAGGAGGTTAAAGGTATTTTTTTGAGGACAGAATTTGTTAAAATATACATTCAGATTGTTATTTTCTTAATATAAACCTTTAATAATATTTTTACTTTTTATTGGGGTTTTTACTTTACTCTATCTTAATTTGATGTTGCTTTTCTTAAATAGATTTAAAGGTTTATTAGGGATTTTTTCTCAGGATAAATTTATTTAGCATCTAAGTCTGAACCTCCGAAAGCTTTTCAGTGTACCACTTTCCTATTTGTCCTGCTTAGTTTCCGGGTTAAAATAAAAATTGCCATCAATAGTGGTCTAAACATTATTAAAATTGACGTTACTTATTGACTGAAATTACTTTTTGAATCTACTAATAGAGAAAAATAAACTTTGTAATATATTTGTATATAACTGTATGTATATATATTTGTATATATGTATGTAACTGTACTGTGTTTAATAGGAATACAAATAACAAATCTTACAATTCTTATACTGTACAATGACTACATATCAAAATGATACATATTGATATGTATAGTCATTATACAGTGTTTGTTAAAGCTGTTCTCTACTTCCGAGATATTAGCTTCACTCAACACCCAAAAGATTAAAAGCAAAGTTAAAAGCATTTAAGGTCTAACCTAACCTTTTTTAAAACATTATATGTATTATCCATTGTAATATGTAAAAATTTTCGGGGAAAAAAGAAAATATAAGTCTATTTTATTTTGTATTAAATGTAAATTTACGTGTTTAAATTTTAGATAAATAATCACAATCACAATTTTTATCACAATTTGTATCGAGGATGATTCGCAAACGATTTCAATTGATAATAATTTATTATAATTGTATTTTTTTTAATCTATATATAAAAGATGTGTAAACTATGACATTATTAAACGACGGAGTTTTGCTAGTATAATTCAAAGCTTTTTTAAAATATTTTGTTTTACTTAAATTATTTTTCGTTCTTTTAAAAGTTCAGTAACTATTTTAATTTAAAGTTTATACTGAACATGGTGTTAAATTATTTTTCTGTTTTTAAGCCTTCACGATTGTTTAAATGACGTCACTAAGCCTACTACATTCCACAGTTAATCACTTAATCACGACATACTATTCCAAATACAAAATATTGTAATGTTGGTATTTATTAAATTTACGATTACTCTCTTTACCCATTTCTTTGTTCTGGAACAATGCAGTATTGTTTACAAACATAATGTTGCATAAATCATTTTTCATTGTGAATCCTACAACAGCGTGCATCATTGGATGGGGGGAAATGTCTCGTCTAGAATCTAGTGCGCTATTTGAGCTGGGTATTAAGCGATAAAAATGTTTAATCACATTTAATTATGTGACGTTTACTTCTTAACGAGAATAGCGGAGACAAAACGGTGGTTAAAGCATTCGTTATTTCTACATTTTTTTAATAATCGTGTATTTTAAATAACGAATAAACTATCAGAAGCCTAATAGAATAGTTTGTATTGAAAATACATTGTATTTTATTGACTTAAATCTGTTCTCAGCAGCACAATTTAAAATTATAGAAGGATTAAATATTAAATATTTTTTCTATTTTAAAGCATTGCATGTTTGCATTATCAACATTAAAGAAAAAATGTGAAAAGTAAAATTTGAATATAATTTAAGAGTCAGTGGCATTGTTTTCTACTTTCAGTTTAAACTTTTCTCATTTTATTCAACAACCCAATGTGGGTGGTTTCATTTTATTAATTAGCTACTAGTATTCCGGATAAAATATAAATAACGGATGATATATTTTACATTTTCAAATATTATAATTTTCGCTATTAGAAAATATTTGCATTCACAAATTTTTTTAATGAGCTCAAAACTATAATTGTATGATTAAAAATAAGCATTAAATGTGTGCACCTACTTAACTTTATGGGTGATTCAAAAGTTAATCCAGTTCCAACAAAGCCCTTTGTTTTATTTAAATAGATTTGTTAGTCTTAGTTTTGATTATAGGAATACATCATTGTTGTTTTGTAATGTTTATGTAGAGATTTTACGTAAGCTCCATTAAAAGAATAATAAATACTATTACTTTATTTTGTAATTGATATCTTACAGTTGTAGCAGGTGTATTTCCCAATTATCTTTTAATTTATCAACATAAATTGAGATTTATCGCTAATAAACGACGCAAAACCTTCTAGAAACTATGTTTATGTATTTTGTAGCAATAAAAATAATTTGTTTTCCGTAAATTTACTTAATATTATTAAAAATAATTTATTTAAATCTAAAACTTATTCATTATGTCCAATTAAACGCATTACACAAGGTTTAACACGCTACAAGAGAATAAACACTTATTACACTTTATTTACTCGGGAAAATAGACACATTTACGTCAATTAGTATTCATTATTCCGCCGACTAAAATAGATCGTGCATTACTTTATCAGATATTGAACTCTGTCGTGGAAGCGTTGACATCAATATTCATTCGCCGGATAGACGTATTCAAATGCGATGATTTAATTCATGAAGTCTGATCCGTTCAGTTATTCAAGTGACGAACCCGTTCTTCGTCTTTCTTACATTTCCTTTGATTTAATTCTAATCCTATTTCACATTAATTGAATTCTGAAGTCGATGTTGGCAGTTTTCGATAGTAATCGATCGAAGCGGACGACGGGTCATCGAAGGGGGTTTCAGACAAAATGATTATTTTTATTCCGTAGGCGTCCATTAAGTGAGGGGTCTGGAGTAGTGCTTCACGTCAAGTTATTCCTTTGAGGTTTTTAACCCCCCCCCCCCCACTTTTCCTTAGAGTCCTCTGTGCTCAGTCACCCACTAAATCCACCGCCTACTTCATTATATAGAAGCTTTCACTCAAAACCACTGCTGTGCATGTACGAAGGGTTAGATTGAAAAATAGCAGATGTCTTTAGTCATTGTGCGGTTCTTTACGTGTTTCCTTTGGAAGGAATCCATTGTGCACCATTAATTAGCGGTCTAGCTGAATACCTTGAAATTGGGCATTCAACAAAGGGGTTTGCCCGTTGTTATGAAATGTACAAACCTTCGTGATTTTAATGTAACTTTATTTTTAATTAATTTAAGATACATTATACTTCAATTATAATTTCGTGTAGTCATTTAATTTCTCTTGTCTTTTGATTACTAAAATAAATGTATTGAAAGTTTTCAAAACTTTAAAAATTTTTATTGAAAATGTCTTTGAGCTTGAACTAAAAATGTTTAATGACTGTCTAATTATTAGATATTTAATTAAAGTCTATGAATTTTACTTTTTACTAAATGTTCATTTGTGATTTCCCCTCTCCTCAAACGTATATTCCTGGGGGGTAATGGCTGATAGTAATGACGAAGTCATTAAAATAATTCTTAAGTTTTTTTTGTAGAATAATGTAGGCTACTTAATAGAACACAAAATAAACTTATTATTTTTGGGCATTGAGTTCAAGTTTATTGTAATTTATGAAAATCATTATTTATTCACTTCGAGAATCAAATATAGATCAAAAGATTGTATGTGATTTCTCGGCGTTATCTTCGTGTTAATGAAAACAAACAAAGTGAATGGAAACCAGTTGAGATGGAACTTTGCGTATAATTAGAAATAAACAAAACTACTGTAACCCGTGCGATGACTAAAATCTACTCTATAGATTGAAAATGTCCATCAATTTATCACCAGCTTAAAATGTTGCCCAAGAAATGTGTTTACCTTAGTTTGGCACTATGCTCTAAACAAGAGCCACCCAACCAACTTCTGCTTACATATGTTGACGCGATGATGTAGCCACTGCCAGAACTATTATACGTCACGCACAATACCTCCTTGATAAATTGCGACAGTTGTCTTTTTTGTTACCCTTGGATAGCTTTTGTTGAAAGCCGACGCATTTTTTTAAGACAAAAAAGATAAAAAGTATTTAACGATCCGTTAGAAACATTGGGAAAGAGTAAAGCTTCCGACAAGTGTTCGAGCGTTTAGTTTTTTCTTCTTTTTGAAACAGGATATTGATATGACTCACAAGCTGCAAGATATCCTTACTGTGTCCATGTACTTGTAAATGTCTATTTTAGAGTTATTTATTTCTATAAAGACGCCGTGTGACGGAACTTAGAGTTTAATAAACATCTAAAACATATGTTTTCATTAATTATGTTGATAAAGAACCGAAAAGAAAATACACAATCCTCTTAAACATTTAATATTTAAGTACTGAAACCAGATTCAATGTCATAAATTATATTGAGCTAGATTATAGCGTGTTATAAATGTAGAAAGAGTAAAAACCATGTTGTTTTATAGGGCCTTTACGAGAAAAAATAAAATATTTGGTATGTTATTTAACTGAAACTAACGACAAATTTCTTTTGATGTTACAGATTTCCTCGGAGCGTCTTGTGGAGTAGAAGTAAACAACAACCATAATAACCACCATCATTCGACCTCTACAATCGCCACAGTTAAAGAAAGCACCAGGATATGTCAACCAGCTGTAGGGGTGGCGGCTGTTGCGGCGAGTTGCAAAGCGTGTCATCCACAAGGCGGAGGCGGATTCCTACATCCGCAACAACGCGCAGTCCAACAACCGTGGCCCGGCGTGACAGCCCCGGCCGTTGCTAGTGGCGGAGGCAGTGGAAGGCATAGAGCCAGAGCTGTAGAACCTGGTCCGGAACACACGGCATCGTCCCTCCACCGCCGTGCCGCAGCATGGCCTACAGCACCTCCGGCGAAACGTTCCCGTATGTCCAACCCGCAACTGTTGCCTCCTCCTAGTAGCGACTGTTGCAAAGCCTGTCAACAGTGGAACTATCCTCAATGTCGGGGCAG
The DNA here is from genome assembly GCA_018207615.1 of Philaenus spumarius. NCBI lineage: Eukaryota > Metazoa > Arthropoda > Insecta > Hemiptera > Aphrophoridae > Philaenus > Philaenus spumarius. Next base: position 743,750 of record JAGFPH010000001.1, read on the forward strand.
CGAAGACAACTCTCGTATCTTATGGAATAACGAAAGTATGCTGCGGCTCTTCCAAGTCTAGTGCCCCGATTTATTTGTTATTTTTGCCAAAGTTTTTATTAGTTATCGTATCGTATATCAGACGATCGTTCTGGTCATACCGCTTGTAACAAATTATATTGCATTATCAAACGAATGTTTATTAAAAGTTATGTATAAATATGAAACAAAGACATTAATGTTATTATTGCGGGTATACGAGAACGTCTGGTCGTACGTTCGAGGAAACGACATAGTTAAAAACAGTCATATTATATAGTTCCTGTATTCCTTTGTGGCCCGTCGTAGGTATATGACAATTGATAATAATTAATTATAGATATGGAAGTACCAAGTGTTGTCAGTTCGATATGTATATACAGTAATATAAATAGATTGCTACCAGTCTTGTGTTCGGACCATAGTACCAGAGCTTAATGGTCTGAATACCTTATGTGTATCTGTTGTTATTCTGTTAACCAAAACAGAAACCAGGTTATAAACTTCTCTATGTTCGTGTGCCACAATTAATTATTTACATAAGTAGCAATACCCTTTTTTATTTTATATGAATTATGCGTGAAATTTATTTAAAATAATTGGAAATTAGAAATAATATGTTACTGTACTCAATTATTTTTGCGTATTACAAAATTTTGAAACTTTTAGCATATCCTTAATTTAATTGGCGAATGTATTTTCATGCGCGCCTAATTTGTTGGAGCATTTCAAATTTTCTTTATAACCTGGTTTCAAACAAAATCCCAGATTCATGTTTTAAGTATATATGTAATACGATGTATATGCATATATATAAAACAGGGATTTTAACAAGTATACGCTTTTAGATGGCTAAGTAAACTTCCACCTCTTCGTTCTACATATCATTAGTGAGCTTGTGTCGGTCATTTGGTCATCATCAAAGACTCTTTCAAATTCTAATGTTTTCATTTTCTTTAAACATTCCTTACTACTGAGAAGATCTGTAAAAGTGTTACATTCAAGGCGATTATAATTTTTACCTTTGTATCCGAATTTATGTATTAATTAATTGTTTATTTATTTTAACCCAGAAGTTTGTTAATCAAATTGCTATTGACGAGTGTTGTCTAAAACTAAATAGCTCTAATAGAAAAATCAGTACTTTGTTTCAAATTTAAGTCATGAAATTGTCATTGCTTTTCAGGATATAAGTCATTGGTAAATATAAAAAAATCAAACGCACTGTTTTCTTACATGACATATTAACAAACTTATTGCATAACTTAAGTGAAAACTGTATGAAAAGACAATTGCATAGCTCTTCTTGTACAATCTAGACGAAAACATACATGTCATGATGTAAAAGGAAGCCCTCCACTACCACGGGACCACCCATCAAGACCACACAGTGGCACACAAAAAGGAAGCGAGGAAGTTGAGTTGTTATTGCATTTTAATTAGATTATAAAGGTAAACAAAATCTCTGATCGTCTTGGGTATAACACTATTGACTGACTATTGTGAACTTAGTTGTAACAAATATACACAATAGATACATTATGTAAAACAGGTTTGGTGAAAATATCATTGTGTCAACAGAAAAAAATTAATTTGTTGATTTACACACAGTACGAACTTGTTCAGTTTATTGTTTTGTGAAATCATTTTTTTATTTATTAACAAGGAATTTTTATTTGTGTACAATAAATTAGGCTCTCAAACAAACATAATTGTTTGGAAAGGTTATTTAATTTTAAACATGGTACGGTTTAGTTATATTTTTTAACTTTTGTGTGTAATTATTATTTCTTTGTTATTCGTATATTACTTTATGCCAATACATCCTTGTTATGTATATATCTGCTTTTAAAAGTGTTTAATTTTAAAAAAAATAGTTTACTTAGTCAAAAAAAAAGCAATTTAATTTATTTTCATTGACTTTTCAAATACTGTTCTATAAAAATAAGTTGAAGTGTATTTTTATTTTAAACTTATATAAATTATCGTAGATTACCAATTATTATTTTAATTTGAAGTTCAACTGTAAAGCGGGCATAGTTTAAATGGAGTATACACATAGTTTTCTAGTCAAACAAATTTAGTTAAAATGAATTTTCAAGTACTGTTAAGTTTTTTTAAAGAACTACTCTTAGCAACTGTAACCGTTATCATGCAAATTGACAGCTTTAAACAAAAAGTGCCTTAGAACTTACTCGGTCATGCATACAGCTGTTATCAATGTATATTTTTTTATCAATGGTATAAATCAATGTTTAGTACGGATCTGTGTTCCCGCACGGGTAAATTGTTCAGGAAAATATCAACATTGACATTCTAGGTTACTTTCACCAAATCTGTTAGTTTCATGTTATTTAAATTAAATGAGTGGTATAAATAGACTATAAATATAATCCGAAGTATCTATTATAAGGGTATTTATATAAAACATATGTGGTTCCACTTTAGAAGGCTGAACTGAATGTAAAGAGAAAGTTCGGGGGAAAAATGGTTTGCCTTCATTTCCTCCTTATCAAGACAAATATATGTATTCTATAGGCTGTCGTCTGCTTAGGTTCTGCAACAGTATGTAATTGTATTAGAGATGAGTGTGTGGTACCTTTGTGTGGCCTTCAAACGTTCAAAAGGTGAATATTTGCTTAACGTTCACTTCCTATTGGTGCCTTTGTCCAGGCCCTACCTTTTCCATTTAGCGATACCTCGATAAGTACTTTTGCCTAAAAATATTCTGTGCTCATTCATTCACACTTGGCCGGATGCCAAATGGCTGTGTCCACATCAGCTGGCTTGGTTGACACTTGTCATGTAATAAACGACTGTAATGTAATTTCAATGTCCTCGAGTTTTTGTCGTCTTATTTAGAATTTGTGACCTAAGCTTTATTGAAGTTTGTAGTTGGACTAAGTTATGTTTGGAAATTAATATTTAAAAAATAATTGTTTTATATTCGTTCAGTATTTAAATAAAATGACTATTTAGGTTTTATAGATTTCCCCCATGATAAGTAAAATTAAACTCATTAAAATATTTGAATCCTGAATATAGGCTATTTATGTACAGTATAATTTTGACATTATTATATCTTGAAAACCTACTTAATTTCTACCCGTAATTTATTCTTACATTTCGTTACTTAAAGAATACTATGCTATCATTGAAAGTGATTATGATTGTTACACAATTTACCTGTCTTCAAAAATGTCAAAATGATCGAGTTAAACAATTTAATTAGATGTAATAAAGGATATTGCGTTATTCTTCCCTTTTGACAATTAACGTTTTAACTGTTTAACAAATTGGTAATTCTCGCAAGAGAGAGCTTTTCACAATCTGCGACAGTGAATTACGGAAAAGAATAGAATTAGTTGTATATCGAAATTGACTCGATGCGCGATGCTTATTCAAAAACTCCCTTTCTGTTGATGTGGTCACAGTTTCCAATTCTCCTTTACTATCGATATCGATTTCCTTTCTATAGATTTTAAGATTGCTTTTGTTGATTTTGTTTCTATTCTTTGACAATAGTTTTCACTGTATTGATGATTGATGTATTATATTTATATTGTGTTTATATAGTGGTGCCACACACCAAGAGGCGGTGTATAGTGAGGACTTGAAAGTGTAGGTAAGCGACCAAAGGGTCGGCTAAGTGTTCGATTTATTTCAAAGTGACTGTGATAATGAGGGAGGAATATTGAAAAATTATGATAAATAAACAATACAAATTAATTTAAACATTTTCTTGTTGTTTTTTTTCTTATCCCTATTAATCTATTTTATTGTATCTGGTGTAACGAATCAGGTGCGTCCTAAGTGTTGAATAATTTACATTCTTTATTTTTCGTAGCGGCATATTCATTAAAGCTAACTTTCAGCAACACTTCATATTTCCTGTTTGTTTAAAATATTTTTAGTTCTAAAATATTATTGAACAAAGAAAATTATATAAAATGTATAATTTAACCTCCCTTATGAAAATAAATGTAAACAAATTCTAATAATTGTGTTTACATTAGATGGCTAAAAATAACATTTTTGTTTTGTCATAATCCAATTGTAAAAAAAGTACATTTTTCTTTGCGTGTTCTTTAAACAAACTATTTATTTATAATTCTGAAATTTGTTAAACATTGTTCTTGTCATTAAAAAATCCCTCATTTGGAGGAGGTACATTAAAAGGTACATTCCCACTTAATTTCGGGAGTTTACAGCTTCTAGTTAAAAAAAACAACAAATTTCATTTAAATACAATTTTTTAATAAGAAAACATTTAGCATATAATTTTCTTAATAGAGAAATATAGTTAAGCAATGTTCATATAACCTCTAGATTTTAAACAGAAATTAAATATACCCATCCTATTAAAATAATATAAAGTAAATTTAAAGTAACTTTATATATTCCTTTAATTGACATATTGTGGTAAACAATTGTTTTAATAAATTAACCAATTATCGTTCTTAAACTATTTCTCAATTTATTATACAAATGGCTTTAAATGCGATCAACTTAAAATTAAAGTTTTAGTTAGCTTTTAACTAAATGATAAAATAATGATATAAATGATGTTGTAAATGGTATAACAATTTAAATGTAAACAAAACCTATGCTTAGTAAGAATAAACTATAAAGTATCGATTTCCACTACTAAAATGATGAAATGTACAAAACAAGGGACGAAAATTGTTTTAAACGAATAATGTAGCGCCTAACAAGATATAACATGACAGTGCCAGCCTTTTGTAAGATATTTACTACATTTCCAGTTAGAATAGGCATCTCTCAGTAACTCTGAATTTCGTGTATATGTCACAGAAGGAAAAGAATATAAATTTAAGACATTTGTACAAAATCTTCAAGAAATGAAAACAAGACGGCCCTGAGCGGGCCTTTAAAATAAAAAGAATCTCGTTAAAAAATATGGATAAACAATATGAAGAGGTTTCTATCTACACAATAATAAGATGAAAAACGTGTAAACATTTTAAAATAATGAATTTAAACTGAAACTGTATGATTTACATTTACAGTATGTATAAAAAAAAAGGAAACCTAATAAAAATCGAAGTTCATAGATTACTTTGGCAATATTTCCTTAACAATATTGTTGTTCTAAATTTTTAACATTAAGAAATTTAGTTACAAACCGCGTTTTCTAAGCTAAGAAATTAACTGATGATTAATACCAGTGAATTAAGGAAACAATTAAATTTGAGTTTAGCGTTAAATTACAAAAACAACAAACGCTAATAACAGTATCTGCTAGTAAAATCAATTAACTAAACCAAAACTAGCGAAGAGAAAAACAAATACATTCACAACAATATCCACACTTTCATACGTAAAACGCAGAAATATTCTAAATTTATAATAAATTAAAATGTCCTACTGATCTAAAATACAGCCCTAAACACTATTAAGTAAAGTTATAACAAAATTTCGTTTTTAGAAAAATAATATTTTTAACATTCCGCATTGTTTAAAAAATAATATATTACTAATAAACTGAATAATTTTGTGCTCATAATAAGCTAGTTTTCGATCATAAATATTAAAAAAACTTTTAATTTTTTGAATTTTAAAAACTCAACAATTCACACTTCTAGTGTTGTAAAACACGTTGTTCGCTCTTCTATTAATACTTTTTTAATTTTACTTTTTTAAATCCTAAAACTTTATAAAGGGAAAATATGTTGTCGAGTGAAATTCTAGGAAAGACACTTCTATTTAATTTAGACTTAAACTATAAGTTTGAGATAATCTTTGCTTTTAAATAATATTTTGTGCGTCCCTCTTCCAGCGAGTTATACCTCATTGGAATTTAGAATGTATGACTGCAAAATACAATGTTCTCCGAAATAAAATGTTCTTAATGTATTAGGCAAAATAAAACATGTTGGCATTGAATTGTCTTCGTGTGTTTTTATTTTTATATAATATTAGTAGCACGTATCAAAACTAGTTTACAGTAAGCAGTGTTTAGTGTTTCATACTTCTGGAGATAAGGGTATGGAACGTCAGAAGATGTCGCTGAATAAAGTCAAAGAGTACAGAGGTATGTATGGGTCTGGAGTTTTAGGAATAAAATGCACTATTTAATGGATTGTAGGACTTCAATAAGTTAAGTTAGTTTTATGGGTGCCACCTACATATACTTCGACCCTCCAACCTGCAGTTATTTTCTTATATTCCAGAGAGAATTAAAAGTCTGAAGTAGTCAAGTAATACACTAAACATTATTATGACAGCTTCTGGTTGAGATAGGATGCAACGATCGGTGTGGTAAAATTTGAAATGGGCTGGCTATCTACAGGTCGAACTGAGTTCTTGTTTATATTATTTTACTCTAAAATATGCCCATTGTGAGAAACAGTTTTCA
>JAGFPH010000001.1:758670-769272 GCA_018207615.1 Philaenus spumarius
TTAAGAAACACCCTGTATAGGCAATAGTTTATTTGTCCCGCACAATATTTTTAACTTTCCTTTTTTGTATTGTAAATTAAAATACCTGCAACTATATTTAAAAAAATTATATTTTTAGAAAGTGTAGTACTTCTGTGAGCATGTATATTGTAAGATCGTATAGTTTAATGTAATTTCCATGCAAACATCTTCGCGTTCATCAAATTATCAAGATTTAGTAATCCAGTAGGCATTGAACGTGATGAATTTGATAGAAATTGGCAGATATATCTGCCAGCACATGGGCTCTATCTTATGTATCTAAATTTTTTATGAAAATGGCTCGAGGGCGTTCCCTATTACGTAAAAGCACAACTGATCATCATTATTACCTGATCGATGCATTTCACATCATCAGTCCTATTCACATGAATCTCCCATAAAATATGGGTTCTTCAATTTCCTCTGATTGACGTTTCGAACGGTGATTAATTAATGCAAATTATCCCTAGTTTCATAAGAAGCAATTAATCTGTCTTCTGTACAGTATAACAAAACTGTCATATCTCTACACAGGTCAAATTTGAGAAAATCCTGTCCAAATATATTTTAATCACTGAGCAGTTTATTGAAGATCAATAATTAGTAAATAAGTTAATAGTTATTTGATCATTAAGTGGCTATAATTTAAAAGCACCACAATTTGCTTATTACGTCCATCAGCTTCAATATTTCATTTTCGTCCAAAATCGATATTGTAGTTCTAACAACGTGAACAGTCACTGTTATAAGACATAATAACTGCTAATCATAGTAGGAATAGGATATAACTCTAGTAGGGATAATAATGCACATTTTTATAACATCTGGTAGCTTCAAAAATTCAACACGAAACGTAGCCTAGTTATACTTTAAGGCTATGTTCACAATTTTACTCGAAACGAATGCTCAAAATATTTGAGCAGGACTATCTAGTTATAAAATAGTTTCTACGTTCTCAATTGCTCGTATGGTGTTCGGGAAGGTTTTCGACTTTAAATAATTATACAAATAAAACAACTTTCTCAAATCCCCAAAAAAACTACTTGTTATTTAATAACCCAATTTAAAATTAACAAAATCCATAGGCTACTACAACTCCTGTCGAAAAATATCTTGGGTTGACCTTGCTAACTAGATGTATTGTACAAAATAATAAAGTGCGAGAGTTTCAAACGCCTTTCTAAAAACATTACCGGTGATAGTTATGAGTGCGTGCGCTGCTGTTATGGAATTTGTGAAGGCCGTCACTCGCAATATCTAGCAACAGTTATAACTGAAACAACGCTGTTCAACAAATGCGTAGTTTAAAACGTAAATTTCGATTTAACATAATTCTCGAACCGTGCCGTTTGTACTTTCAGCGAAAGTTTAAAACAAATACAGGGGCGTTTATGGAGGACTAAGTCAAACTTTAGCCTACAAAAGTATTCCAATCATCAATATAACGAAACATGTTCATACACACGTAGGTCCAAAAACGCTTCGTTGAGAGATACCACTTCTGAACTCGATTTCTGCTCAATAGAGTGAATTAAACCTTACTAAATTTCCTGGATCAAAAATCAACGGAAAGATGAGTGGATCTATATGGGATTTACTAGAGAAGTTGAATAAAACACGAGAAATAAAAACCAGCCCACGAATTTTTGAGAGAAATGACAAAATTGTGGTGAACATTTTGACCATTTATTATAATATTCAGCGTAAATAGATTTAATGTTACCGATTTTAGACACATACCTATATATATAAAAGCCAAATCCACTGACTCACTGATCACGATTTCTCAAAAACTACTGATCGGATCGGAACGAAATGTGGTATGTAGCTTCCTGTATTGCCATAGGTGCTCACTAAGAAAGGTTTTAAAAAAATTCGAAATCTTAGGGGGGTTTTGGAGGGTAAATGTTACTAAATCACGATTTCTCTAAAACTACTGAACGGATTGGAATAAAATTTGGTATGTAGCTTCCTCTAGGGCCCTAGGGGCTCTCTAAGAAAGGGTTTAAAAACATTCAAAATTTCAGGGGGTTTGGGAGTCAAAGTTACTAAAAAAAAAACACGGAACGGATTGGAATGAAATTTAGTATGTAGCTTCCTCTAGGGCCTTAGGTGCTCGCTAAGAAAATGTTTAAAAAAATTAGAAATTTTAGGGGATGTTTATAGGATCAAAGTTACTAAAAATCCCCATAAGAAATACATAGTGTAATTTGTATTTATTGATATAATAAAAAATATATGTTTTGTTAATATACATTTAACTTTGATTTATCTATCCGTGCAAAGCCGGATCGGGCCAGCTAGTGTTCTATATAAAATTCCTAGATGAAAGTTTATATGGAAGTATTTTAGTTTCACAGATATCACCCCACAACTCCTGATGCATATTTCATGTCTTCAGGCTTTGGGTTGCCCGGGTCAGAATCTCTCAAAGAAGAAATTAGCCGACGCAGCCTAAACCGAGAGTGCATTATAGAAGGTACAGCAGGCGATATGCGTGCCAAGCATAAAGGGAAAGGAAATGCATATTTACTAAGTGGATCCCGCCCACATCAAAAAGACGTTCCCCGCCCACTTTCCCACGGCATATCTGACAGTTCCATCTCGACGGAAAATGTGATTTATTCCAAATGATTGCAATCAGTGTATTCGTTAGGAAAAGATTTGACGAAAATGTGGACGTTCAATTCTGTCGAACAATTCGGAAAAATGGAAATTAACAATGACTTATTTACGAGACAATGAACATTTAAATTATTACTTAATTTTTGCATCTATGAGTTAAGTTAAGGCATTTCCATTTTTGATCTTTAGGACCAAGGAGTGATATTAAATCAAATTAAACATAAAGTCGAAGTACAACTTCAGTTAATTGCTTTATTGCTATAATGGCTAAAATGTTAACGATGTGTTTAAAAGGTCGCTACTTTATATGGGCGATGCGATGACACAAAGTATAATATGTACTAAGTGTAGAGTGGCAAAGATACGGGCTTGTCAATTCAGTTACATGGTTGTTATCGTGCCATTAACTTGTACAATTCAACTAAAAAACGTGAATTATGCTACCTGTGTCTAGTAGGATGAGAAATTAAAGTGTCAAATAGTGTGTAATGTGCATAACTGTTTGCGTAATAAAGCTTTTAATGGTGTGGTTAATTTGAAACAGGTTCGGCAACTAATTAGCACACTACTATCATAGAATAACCCGTCATCGTCTTCTTTGACTCAGTCTATCTTTGTTCTTCCACTATCCACTATTCTTTTACTACTAAACATATTTCATGCTACAATTCAAGTGTACATATATAGCCATATACAATATATATGTATATTAGCCATAAACAACTGCAAATTGTGCAAGATATTTCTCATCTTCTACTAAATTAATTGAAACGAAACAAAGTGTAGGTTGATTTTCTAAGTCAACTACTGCACCTCCGCTATATTGGCTCCATTTCCCATACGAACTTGACAGATTATTACTAGGCTTATATTTCAAAATACTATTCCAAAAGTTGACACTTTTGAGATCAATCATTTTACTTCACTGGATAAGAACTTTAATATGCTTAGTATGGTTTAAAAAGAGGTTGTTTTGTGCCTAATGAACTGTTATTTTGGAGCCTAAATATTATTATTTTTAAATGAGTTAATATGTTTTCTAAAAGCAGCAATTTAAGTTGATGCAACTAAAGGTTAAATAAAGATTCCGGTATGGTCGAGGGGTGTTGCTCTTGGTTTTGTAATATTTATAAAGACACACTGTGTCAAATTATTTCCAGACGATGATAACGGTAAAGTTTTGAAACAAAATAACATCTATCTGTTGAAATATTGTTTTGAAACTCGGCACGACAAGAATGTCAGCACATAATAACTACGTGAGGTGTTTGTTGAAAAGAAAAGAATTGTAACGTGTTACTGTGTAACCGTAAAAACAATTGAATTGCACAATTTATAAAAAAATAAGAAAAGGTTTTAAATTGTCCCAAACATTTATTTTTATTATTTACGGCAGCGAGAACAAATGAAATTAATTCTAACTTTAGAATGTAGTATTTTAAGACTGTTGTAAACTCATTTTGACCCGATTTAAATAGATTTGATATTGTAACCTATATCAAAGTAATTAATTTAAAAAGATGTTGATATTTTTATGTTGACTGACCTTCTTGATTCGATTGAAGTAGTTTATACAATACTTATATTTTAAGCATTATAATATTTGTATTATGACAAATTTTGAAATAGCACGATTAACCCAAGAAAGAAAACATTTTATAAATCACTGTGAATTCAGAGTCAATATGAAATTTATAGAAACACAAAAAAAAGCATTCAGTAACAAATTTAACTGCTCTGTTTAAGCCAATAGTCGCAATAATATAAATAACTGTTCTATTTTTGTAAACGCTAAGTTTGTGTTATACTCGCGTGCCAAGGGTTCCGTAAAGCCAGGCTAACCAACGAACGTATCAACATTTGATACACGTGTAACTTACCGTGGATGACATTTATTTACATCACATAATTAGAGGGTAATATATGACTAGTTTACTCGCCATTGTAACCTATTGAGCCTATCTTGTAACTTAGCACTTATAATTCATCACATCCGACATCCACACTCAGAGAACCACCTGTAACAACTATTATTTTAATAAACTATTGCAACTAATTAACACGATCCACTAGACTGGAATATACGACGCACAACATAGGTCGGCAAACTGGCTTATGAATCGTTTAGAACTAGACTCTTCAGTCCTAATTTGAACATAATTAATAATTTATGGGCTGGATACGACCAACCAATCGGCCGCCGATTTACGGACGCCTCGTGTAGACACAATTAGCCGGAAATTATAATAATGGACTACACGTCACAATATAAATTTTACCCTACTCGATAAAAAACAACATTTCTCCATTGTGACTACAGCTTGACTGATTTCCTAGCCTGATTTCACTTATGCGAATAGATCAAATAAAATAGAGACTTGGTTCCTCAGTTTAGAAGTGTCGCCGTTATATTAATTAACTGTTCGAATAAAAACCTGTTTCATAACTTTTTCACTAAAGTCCTGATTCGCCTTAGTTTCCTGTATGTGGAGAAAGCCTACCTTTAACACCATTGTTTTTTTATTTTATTTGATTTTAGGTGCAGTAGTTTCGGGAATAGATAGGTCAATAGAATTTTAACAACATTTCGGGAAAATTTTGTAGACGATATACTGTAGAAAATAGTTTTCCATCTTAATTAAGGCCTTCAAACGACACACCGCACGATGGTAACATAAAGTATGAATTTTTTGACTGCCAAAATTTGACCTCCCAAAATGCACAGAAAAATATTGTTAGAGTTCTGATTATTGAATTTATGCCTTCAACTACGCCTAGTTTTATTGCGAAAGCTCTATCTTTTCCTAATAAAATTGATAGATGGGCTGACAAAGAGATATTGTATGGATTCAGTTTTTTCTTTTAAGTTACGACACCTTAAAGTTTTTTCTTACTGAAAAATCTACCTTTTTGCACTGTATATTGAAATGTAGTTGTACTGTTATGTCAGTGCAGTGTGTTATACATGTTTTATGTTTTTAAATGACGACAAAGCAAAGAACTAAAATGTATTTAAATGTACTGAAAGATTACACATGTGTAGAAATCGGTTGTCTTTTAACTTTTTACGCCTAGTAATATGTAAGTTACATTTTAACCCTTTGAGGACCAAGAAGTGATATAATTTGAAAAAACTATATATTTATTTATTTTTGTGATTAACTAAGGTTAACTAAGGTAAAAAATATTTTTTTATTTTTTTTACTGGTTTTTTTTTTAGTAATTATATATATATATATATATACATATATAATTACCTTAGTAAAATTACGCAAAACAGCCCCACTCGGAGACCAGATATATAGTCTTATCCCGTCAGCTTGGAAGCGAGCCAACCACCGTTTGCTTTACTTCCGCCCTCCTACCCTCAAACCACAGATATGATTAGATATCTGGTCTCCCTAGCCTAGATTCGAACTCGGCATCTTGTGATCAGAAAGACGCTTCGTTACCACTAGACTACGGATTCATGAAATAAAAATGACAAATTAACAAAACTTCAGTTACTTTACTATCGGTATAAATATTCCGTGTAAAGTAAAAGATAGTTTGTCAGCACCATCTAGGAGCGGTTATAGGAAGTTTGCTTGGTTGCTCTTAAGTTTTAATCTGTCTAATTTGTATGTGTGAGAGGTTTATAATAATAACTTAGATCAGTTCTTATTAAGTTAAGTAATTAATTTAAAGCAATATGCTAAACTTTTAATACAAAATAATGACAAATGAAAGACTAGAACATGTTTTAAAAAATTGGGGAAATCAAACCATATAAATTGTCAATTGAAAGCAAGCACTAGCCAAGCAAGTCCTGCTTTCTGGTGGCATTTGTTGAAACTAGGTGTAGACCTTATGTTATACAGACCTGCAAAGGTACTCTAAAGTACCTCCATGGCTCAACTTGTAGATAAAGCCACTGTTACATTTTATAAAGGCAGTTAAATTGGGTGGTACTTAAAAGTACCGTCGGGCAACAAAGGGTTAAGAAAAACTTGAAGACACAGCCCTTTTTGTCTCCTTAAATACGATACGTAATGAAAATTTACAGGTTTTAACCTTTTACATTAGAATTTTCAAAACAATATCTGAAAAAGAAAGAAATTAATTCTAAGTAAAAAAACTCAAAACGACTTTAATAAAATAAATTTATAACTTTTAAATCTTAATCATGAAACCAATTCTGAATTAGACCCACCAGTTCTAATTAGTTCAGGGTAAATCCGATAGATGGTGGTTTCTCTCAAATGATTACGCCCTGAAGGGAATAGTTACAATCCGTACTCTGGTTATCTGAGTCGGCGCACATTTCTGGGCTTATTAAGGCTCAAGAATTAATTACTGGTAAGTCTATATCACTTAGTGAACCTTTTTTCTAAATCGCAATTCTTAGGGCGATTCTTGTTTTGGGCTTGATATGTTTTTACTTTTGTTTTAAATAACTGTAGTAAGCAGAAACATAATTATATATCTTCTTCTCGCGTTTGAAGCATCGGAAATGAAAATTATGGTTGAAACCTTTGCTCTGACTTCATTAAAACACTTGTATAAAATCTAACAAGTAATCAAAACAGTCTATTTGGACTTGACTATATCTAGTTAACCAGAATACAAACTAATAAATTAAACACAGTTACTAAAAAGTCTACTAAAAATTAATGATCAACTAAACCTACAAAGTAAAACCTACAAACTAAAACCTACAACTACACAAAAAAAAAAAACTTAAACATGAATAATAAGAAAAAACTCCGAAATGAAAAGTATAACAAATACAAATGCAAACAAAAAGCAAAACAAATAATAAACCTTAACTTAATTAAAAACCCGCAATTCTCTACTTTTTTTGCATTGCATTGCCATAAATCCTACATATATGAGGTAATTTACTAATGTGTGTACATGTAAATATAAAATGTTTATGTAATATGTTGTAAGAAGAATGTTTGTTTGACTTAGAACTACGACTAGCACCAAAACCCTCTCATACGAACTCGTTTAAGTTTGAACATAATTTAAAATGTATTATTAGATATAATAATTTATTGTTTAGAGCGTGTTCAAACTTGTATTGTTCGAAACTTTCGGAGCAGCTGACGGTACAAAACTCTTGGCGCATTTGTTCAGCTTTATTGTTACGCCTCATTCAAATATTCAGGACAATATTCAAGCAAACTTAAATAAAAAAAACTGTTCTGCGTTTTAGGATTTATGCTGTGAAGGACTTATATAGATTAGGATGTAAGCTATATATTTTTGACCTGTCACCATCACTCAACTTTCTCTGTACGATTGGTTTCATCGCTTTTGTTAAAATTACCACTAATTAGTACCATTATCTCATTTACGGTTGCTAATTAGCGTGCAATTAAATACAATCCGTTAAGTCTTGAAATGATTAAGTCCGATTGTGGAAGACGTTTAGAACCTTTCTCCGCTAATCTCTATACAGATTGTGGTCACAGATTGGCTTGTTTCTGTGCACGAGCTATATTTGTAACGAAACACACGTTACTTAAAGATACAACGTATATATTTCTGTGTTAATTACTGGGCAACTATTGTTTAACGATTTCCTTAAATAAAGTTTGAGAAAGTAATAACTTTTGAAAAGAAATACAATCATAGAAAATCAGTCATGTTTCTACACTATGGTTTACATTTTGTGTACCGGTATATCTTGTAAGAAACAAAATAATGTATCAAGATCTTTAGTTTTATTGGAAATATAATAATAAATATTTATTGTTTTAGGGGTTGTTTCAATCCTTAAATCAAAATTATGTATAGCCTATGTCTCATTCCAGGTCATGATCTATATGTGTGCCAAATTTCATACAAATTCATCCAATACTTTTTTGCGTGATTGACAGTCAAACATCCAACCAGACAAACATATACAAACTTTCACATTTATAATCTTAGTAGGATAGGATTTTTAGAGAATTTTAATCAACTAAAATTATTGTCTATTCCAATTTTATGATTCTCTAAAAAGTCATATTTCATTTCGTAAACTAATTAAACGTGAAATAAGAAAATTAACATTCTTTCTAAACGAAAAGGGGAATAAACCGGGAATAGATTAACAAGCCCAAACATTTTTACCAAAATTATATTACAGTAATAACAATCGCATTAAAATGTTACGTAAGGTACGCAGGTACTCATTATAACTACGACATTTATGAAGGGGCCAGTAAAAGCAAATAACAGCTCTTAAGTATTGCCCTCTAAGTAGACCGATTGAATGCAAAACATATTTGTTTTCACTTTTCACAAAAGTTCAAAAAGGACTAAATAGAGGGGGCGGAATAGGGGGGAATTTAGGAATATCTTGAAAACTATTTATCCCTTAATTGTAAAAGAATAATTTTGATATTCATACAAAAAAAGAATTTTGAATGATACCCAACAATGCAGTATCATAATGCATACCTTTATTTTTGCTCCCTAAAGTTCATAGTAAAATATTTGTACTTTTGATTAATGAAATATACTGAGCCATACAGATTATGGTTATTTTTTAGACCTTTATTCATTCTGAATAAAAGCTACTGTGATAAACTGAAAGACTGCCATGCGAGTGATTCTTAAAGAAATCCGTCTTTCATTTTAAGGTACTTAATACTAAAAAGAGACTATTCAAAGGGATGAATTGAATATTTGTGGTTTCAAGGCTAAAAATTAAGGGCTATTGTCGTCTGAAAACCATCTTTGTAATTCCATCTACAGAAACTTTTACCAACACTGCAACGAATAAAAATATGGTTACTCTCATTTGTTGGAAATACTTTAAAGTGTTTACTCTCAAATCTCCAGCAAAATCAATATAAACGAAATCAGATGTTTAAATTTCCAGTCATAAACGCCAAGATGCCCGTCACACTTCGTATCAGGTTGTCCATATACAAGACATACATTAGACCAGTACTCACTTACGGGTCCCCAGCTTGGTATGCCCTTCTGTCGTGCTTGGAAGAAAAGGGGCTCCTTCCAAAACAAAACTTTCTGCTAGATCACCAACTCCCAATGGTATGTATCGAACGCAACCATCTCTCAAGGGCACAAAATCCCCACACTCGAGGACTTCATCCTAAAGCTAACTAAAACACACTCAGGCACAGAGCCCAAGGTTCTCACCACACACACATACAACAAATCGTTACTGATCCTGCACGAACCACCATAAGCACTTAAAATCCAAGCTCATTCTTAAACGCTATAAATTTTCTGTAATTAATCAAAGTATATAACATAGATTCACCATCTCGTACCCACACAAAATTTATTCCAAATTAAGTCAATACAATTTTTCTATAAATTCACTCTTTAGTTTCAGTTGTGCAGCCATTGTATTTTACTGATGCTGTCAATCATTGAGACCCCTCAGGTCTTGTCAATTGAGAAAATCAAAATCCGTAAAGGGGAGTTTTTTTTACCATAACAACCAGATAGAGAAAGTGAAAAATACATTTAAATTAATCAAATTTTTAATTTAAATTAATGTCTTTGGGAGTAATTAAGAACGGGAAGTCAAATAACTCTCACCGGATGCCAGCCCAAATTTAGAAAACTGCCGATCTACCTACTGACCTACTGGCGTTTAACGCTTTTAATGTATAATAATAATAATGAGTGTATTTACAACATTACAAAGAAATACAAATATATATGTCTAAAGAAGTCAAATACATGGACAGAGTTCTTTGTGAGTGTAGGAGTTTTGTCTACGGGTATCAGGTAGAAAGGGTCCCCATCCGCGAATTCCTCAAACTGCGGAGATTTGCCTACGGTTGGGGGTGGGCGCGAGAGGGGGAGGGGGAGAGAGAGAGATTCCTGTAGAGAAGAGAGACAAAGAGACTCTTCTAGCGATTATAAAAGAAAGAATTCTGTCAGGTACAAAAATTATCACTTTACAGGTACCGTATTATCACTTTATATAATTAGAATAAAAAAAAA